>JAILXH010053176.1:3172-15734 GCA_023558415.1 Piaractus mesopotamicus | reverse complement strand
AAAACAACCCCATATCATCATCCCTCCTCCACCAAACTTTACAGCTGGCACAATGCAGTCAGGCAGGTAATGTTCTTCTGGCATTCGCCAAACCCAGACTGATCCATCAGACTGACAGATAGAGAAGCGTGACTCGTGATGATTGGCATTGTGCATTTTAATCTTAGGCTTGTGTGTAGCTGCTCAGCCATTGAAACCCATTTTGTGAAGCTCCTAACGCACAGTTCATTGGCTGATGTCGCTTTCAGAGGCAATTTGGAGCTCTTTAGTAAGTGATTCAACAGATGATAGGCACTGTACACTTCAGCACTCAGCGACCCCACTCTGTGAGTTTTTGCGTGGTTTACCGCTTCGTGTCTAAACTGTTGTTGCTCCTAGGTGTTTCCATTAAACAATAATAGCACTCACAGTTGAAAGGGGCAGATCTAGCAGGGCAGAAATTCCACAAACTGACTTGTGGTAAAGGTGGCATCCTATTATAGTGCGATGGTTAAAGTCACTGAGTACATCATTATGATCTTGTGTGTTTTTTCCAACACAGGTGACGACATCAGTGGCTCCGGAAGTGGCATGTGCAGCGATGACCAGTGTGTCCATGGTCACCGTGTTATGAACCCTAGCACAAACAGACCTAGAAACTATCCCAACCCCCCAGAGAACAAGAAGGTGGTGAAAGGCCTGGGCAGCCGGAACGTCCCCTGCAGCGCCCTCTACCTGCTGTCACTGGCCACAGTCCTGCTGAGGCGATAATCCACAGGCATTTCCACCAACTGGGACTCAGTATGGCACAGGTGGACGGATTGAGGAGGGGTGGGGATATAAGGCAGGGTAGTTACTGCCGAAAAACGAAAAGAAAAAAAATCAAAACCAACATAAAACATACAAACAATAGCAAAACAAGTGGAAACAATTGAATGACTTGACTTTTTTTGTCACTATAAGAACAAATATTCTTAGATTTCTGTTCTTTCTGTCTCTTTTTGAAGTATTCTGCACTCCTAGAGCAGTTCTTTTGCTGGTCTTCTACATCTCCGGTGTGAGGGAAACACATTGTGCACCTACGAGCTGGTAATTTCTGGCAATAGAAGCAACTTATATATTTGAGTTTTAGCACCACAAGAGCTGCACAAATAGCTTACTTGTTCTTGTTTCCAAATTAGAACTTCCGATAATTTATTTATTTCAGTCGAAAATGGTTCTAATCATGAATCCCAAAGCATTTGGACGTCCGGTATGCACAAAACAGATCCTATCAGCAGTTACCATAAACAAAGAGAAGATAGTTTGGGCCTCCAAGGCCTAACAGTGATTGAAACCTGCTTATGAGTGAAGAAGACCTATCCTAACTTAACATGCTTTTTGCAGTTGCTTCTCTTTGTTCGCTAGGTGTTCTTTAGCTGATGAAACCATCTTTTGTCATTTATCTCCATCTCTCTCATGCTTTTGATCAATATTGTCGTCCGCAGCTTTGTATGAACAGTAATGGGCAGGCCTGCAGAGAGCACTACCTATATGTTACCACAGTTATGAAGTATGAAGATACTAACACAGCCAACAGTTTCTGACACATCAGTCGCAGCCCCTGGCAAAGCATAGAGTTAAGAAGTTCGTACACCAGCAAAAGAGAAAGAGACAAAAAAAAATCAACATGTTACATACAATAGTTCACAGGAGAGACCCTCTCAATTGAATCAGCTTTGGAATATGCGGAAAGATGTGTGTACGTGTGTGTTTTGTGGGGTTTTGTGATGAATAAGACTACACAGGAACCAAGTAAGAGGATATTTTTGGACTGGATGAAGAAAAACTGAAACATCTTTTGGAGACACCCGTGGACGATGAAGCGACCTTCTGGAAAGTTGGAAAGACTGTAATTTACTGTGTGCTTCAGTAGAACAGCAACATGCAGGTTTCAGTAACTGATGATACAATCCCCTCCCTGATCTATCGCTGTACTACTTCTTCTCCTTTAGAAACTGTTTGATTGTGATGATGCATGCGATGGTCTCGCTGCAGTACAGACCTTCAGTGATAGTTTATATTTTTTAGAGGGAAGTCTCTGAATGGCACTCTAGAGACCAGAGATCTTCAAATCTGGACATTGAATCGAGTTTCCGGTCCTGTAATTTGTGGTCACTACTGATGGCCACTTTGTGCCTCATCTACCAGTGATTACAAAATCCCAGATCAGAAAGAGGATTCAGGGTCCTGATTTGAAGACCTCTGCTATAGACGGCAGTGGTGTAACAGTTAACCCCTTTCACGGTTTGGTTCGGTCATCGGTTTCTAGGCCACAGTTGGTTCGTATCATGGTTCACCATGGATGTAACTTTAAACCGTAGTTTGGTTTTTTTTTTATTACAGATAAGTTTAATGCAGTGTGCAGCGTGCAAATACGAAGTTCCTCTTATTCAAAATCTTCACAAAACAAAGCACAAGAACAAACATAAGTAAAACGAATGTAAACATCAGCAAACTTCACCTGGAATACAAATGTGAACATCAAGAGGTAGAGCAGTTGTATCAATCAGTGAGTATGAAAAGTGCAAACTGATTGTAAACTTCAAGTGGAATAAATCTAACCATCACTCCTTTTTCAAGTTTCATTAAAGTAGCTGGTAGAACAACTTAAGGTGTCCACCTATCCGTCGTAATTGCAATGAATTGTGCCTTCCACCACTCTTCACAAAGTTCTGCGTTTGTTTTCTCATGTTTTCAAGTGTACTGAAATTCTATACAATGAACGCATATAAATAAAACTGAAAGGCTGTGAGGGGCACTATATAAATAAAACACATCCTTACTATTATCTAACACAATGAATCGACCTATTGCCTTTGTTATTGCTTGAGCACCCGGACACATCGAGTCTAAGTCATGACCAAACTGTGTAGTAGTCGAGTCCGAGTAAAGACTGTGGCCAGATTTTGAGGAATTTGAAGAAAAAAATTTAATTCATTTGTATGTCCGCTGTACATTCATCAACCTGCATTTAGTAAAATATAACATTACATAAAACATATCATAATATATCATGATTATTATATTGTTCTTAGTCCAACTTTGCATTGCAACCTTTGGAAGCAAATGATGGTGAGGTTATTCTCTGTCCCTTCTTCTCTAAAACTAATCACCACCTAAAGTCAACTGAATATGAACCAAACAACATGCATTTTTAGTATTACAACAAGATTTTATTATTATAACAAGATTCTGCCCTGCACACAGGAGAATTTTGGACCCAGTGAACATCAACAAGTAAAGCCATTAGATCCTAACCTGACAGTGAACAGATTTAATAAAACATGTAGAGAAAGGCTGTTTTATTTATTGCTGATATTCAATAATGATAGAATCCAGTCAGCTTAGATGGAGGTGTCGCGCTTGGCTGGTCTCAAGAACAAAGTCCATTTCACCCCAAGACCGAGACAAGGCTGAGACCCTGGACTAGAGCACTACAACACTATCTATGATTGGCAAGACAAAAAAATTCACATTACATGCACCGTGAGCCGAACCGTAGGCTGCCAAACTGTGGATTTGAGTTTCGGTTCAGAACCGTTACACCACTGATAGACGAATAAGAGTGAGAGTTGAGTGTTAAAGCGTTTTTCACTCTGGAATGGGACTGTGGCTATGTGCATGTTTGTAAGTGTGTATGTGTGTGTTTGTCTGTGGTAGCATGTTTGAAAGTGTGAGTGTGTTTGTCTTTAAAGGGCCAATATCATGAAAAAACAAATTTTCCTCACTTTGTTTGAAAAATGTGCACAGTTTGAAAGGCACAGCGAAATAATGGAGCCATCGACAAGCTCAAGACAAAAGAGAAAATGAAAGTTCAGACAGCACTGTTAATAAATGGCATTTTGTTCCTGCGTTCTAAAGGGATGTAATTGTTCTCCAAAATAAATAAAGAATAGAATTAGTGAAACAATAACACAGGCCATGCATACATGTTGCAGCTGCATTATGGCATATTTAGCCCTCACACATGTACATCTGATCTGGTGAGTTGAAACAGTGTCATTTTGATGGTACGGATTTTTAATCACCGCATGTTCGAGGGCTTGAGTCTCCGTTTAGTCACTATGACAGCTCCTACTGTTAAAGAAAGTCTTCCAACATCACGTTTTTAAAGTACGCAAACTTACGCCTGGTTTTAAAGGGGATCTACACGGATTGTTCAAACTTCAGCAAGTCGAACAGAATATGTCATCAGCCCTGCTTCCAATATCTCCAGCCATTTCTGTGTTATCCTCCTACGTTTTGCATGAGCCTCCCTCAAATGCAGTTGCATGAGAGAGAAGGTCATTCTGCCTTTTTCCATGCACACAGGTCATAAACTGCGCGTGCATTTCTTATGTAACACATGGGCAGAATGTGTCCGATTTGTGTCTGTACCTGTAGCAAAAGGCTTAGTACATCAGGCCCAGTGTGTGTGTTGTTGTGTGTGGACATGTACATTTTTGGAAGTGTGTATGTGTATCTGTGTATGGAAAGTTATATGAGAGTGAGACAATTGAAATAAGTACTGCGGCTTGATTGATGCTCAAGGTTGCTGACTGCTTCAGTTTCAGTGCCTGTGACAGAACGTCTTTGTTCTGTGAATGAGTCCTCACAGCCCTCAGTGATGACTTCACTCACAGGTCATGCCCCCAGAATGTGTGGTGGAGTTCTAGATGGTGTCATAAAGTGCACTCATTGAGAGCAATGCATGAATATTACATATCACCCTAGGGGGCAGTGTGGAGACTCTAAAGGAAACTTTGGAGTTTACGGTCTGCCACAGGGGGCAGTGTAGGGCCTCCCAGGGAAAAGTCCTTGTAGTTAAAAGTATGCTGTAGAGGACAGTGTGGGGACTCCAAGGTATAAAATAATTGGACTTTGCCATCTGCCATATGGGGGCGGTGTGGAGACTCTAAGGGACAAATTCCTTGGAGTTCACAGTCTGCCATAGGGGGCAGTGTGGAGACTCTAAGGGAAGAATTCCTTGGAGTTCACAGTCTGCCATAGGGGGCAGTGTGGAGACTAAGGGAAAAATTCCTTGGAGTTCACAGTCTGAAATAGGGGGCAGTGTGGAGGATCTTAGGGAAAAAAATCCTTAGAGCTAATAGTCTACCATAGGGGCCAGTGTGGAGGCTCTTACTGAAAAATTCCTTGGAGTTCACGACCTGAAATAGGGGGTGGTGTGGACATTCTAAGGGAATCTTGAAGTTCACAGTCTGCCATCTGGGTTTATGGACACTCCAAAGGAAAGAAATCTATAGTTAGTTGTCTACCACAGGAGACAGTCTGGAGACTGTAAGAAAAGCTTAGAGTCTGAAATAGGGGGCAGTGTGGACATCCTAAGAGAATCTTGGAGTTCACGGTCTGTCATCAGGGTTTATGGAGACTCAGAGGGAAAAAAAATTGTTGGAGTTAATAGCCTACCACAGGGGGTAGTCTGTAGACTGTAAGAAAAGCTTGGAGTTTACAGTCTACAGGGGGGCAGTGTGGGGGCTTTGAGGGAAAAATTCCTTCTGCAGTTCCATCACTCTGCTGAGGGGCTCATTGGACATCCCTGCTTTTCTCTGCCTCCATTTGTTATCTACTGTCCTACAGGACACATTCCAAAATATACGCAAGAAAAAGTAAGGGGGGTAAAATGGTACCAAAAAAATTTCCCAACATTTCCGTTTCTGAAAATTTGCACAATTTCCGCCTTCCCTTGTTATCTCGCTGTATTTCTAACGTTTTGTGCCACATCCTTAGTGCTCCACTCCTTTCTTTAGTCGGCTTGAGTTTTTTTTCGAAAATGCTGCACTTTTTCTGACGCGCATGACCACTCGTCAACAGCACAGCACAACCTTGTTTGCTTGATGCTAGCCTGATGCTAACCTGATGATAGTGATCGTTGCAGAGCAACAGCCTGCCAAAGCTATTGTTGATCAATGGGAATCCGTCACATACGTGTGTGCTGTGATCGCAAACCCGGGGTAAAGTGGTGGGTGTCTTAACTGGGACTGTATACATGTGATGTGATCCCCAGATGAGCGCTTAGCAATAGCATCTCGGATAGCATTGTGGACAAAAGGCCTGAATGAAAAGGTGAGAATGTTATGATGGTGGTTAGTGAGCTAATTTAGTTTAGGTCGGTTTGAGCTGAACAGAAAAAGTTACTTGGGTAACAACCTGACTTTAAAGCCAAGCCTGATGCTAGCTCACTAGCCTGAGACTTGCTAATTGTTCTGACAACAGAACTGGTGTCCCAGGGACCCTAAAGCACCACTTTAATTGTTGAATGTGGGTGGCATTACTGAAATGTGCCAGGTTGAAAGAGAGAACGAGAAAAAGAATGAAAAAAAAAAAGAACATAAAATACATTCTGATATATGCTTTATTAATTTCTTTTGTGTTTCTGTTTTGTTTTCCAATAAACACCAATAGAGAGTTTGTGTTCATGGATAGAGTGTGAAAAACCGTCAAGGAGCTTGACGAAAATTGTGTCAAATTTGCTGTTGTATGTTCCTGGGGAAAAAAAAAAACAACAACTTCTTGTGTCAATTCAATTATATACATCATACTATTTTCAAGATGTCTGTGTCAAACTCATTTCAGTTTTCAGTTATTTTTAACTGTCTTTTACATGTACAAACTGTAAGGAGAACAGAAGAACGGATGCTCGGTGCATGGCAGATTTCTTTGGAGAGAATTTTTAAAACACAATGACTCCCTGTGTATTAAGTTATGAATCAGCCAAGCGACAGAGATGAAGTTCAAAATTGTCACGCTTTCTTGCTAATTTGATGAATTTCCCACTTCCCACCACTTCCCACACTGACCAGCGGGTAAGAATTCAACTAAATGACTAAGTAAGAGCTGTACAAATATGTCTGAGGCAGTACTTTTAGTAGTCAATAGAAAATACAGAAAACAATTTTTTATTATTACAGACATAGATTCATTAAAGTTAGTTACAATACACACAATTGCTAAATTTTATAGTAATTTGGTAAATGCTATGCCTGGCTTCAAAGTTGTTTAAAACGATGTGATAATCTGGGACTGTCTTGTTGTCTTATATGTGCTGTGACACATGCTAATTGACACTCATACATAATCAGAATACAATCTATTAAAGGTATAATTTAGAATATAGAAGAGGAGGACAAACTAGTGATACCAAAGTCTTTAGAGGAAAGCCTGTCCACTCGGTGGCAAACTTACCAATGACCCTGGGCAGTTGCTTCCAGTCGTACAAGACCACGTTCCTATCTGTTTGAATGGGGAGAGATCTGTAAACCTGGAACTGAGCAGGGCTAGTGTTTCAACAGCATATTTGAAATCAGCGGTAAACAGTTTGTTGTATTTAGCTCAAATAATGTACAAAATTGTGTACAAAAGTGTTTTTTCTGGTTGTTGTGTCTAAGATGCATATCATCAGTGTTCAAAGAAAAACAAGTATCTCCAAAATATTAACTTTACAGGAGAGGGCAAAAACACTGTTCACTTTAAATGTAAGTTTCTGTTTTTAAAACCTTAAAACAAAAAAAAAAAAAAAGGTTTTATTTCAAGCTATTTTAGACCATTCTCCTATGTCTCACAATGTAAATGATATCTGCCATACTCAAAAGTAAAAATTGGAAAAAGTGGAGCTTTAAATGTTTTCTTTGGACAGCAACGACATGCATATCTCCACAATGAAGCTATCCTACTTATATTTCAACCAGCGAACTGTCTCCTCCTCCTTTATAATGTCTCTCTTGATACCAAGTTGAATGGCAATTTCAGCTATGAAAGAGATTTGACAATCAACACTGTAACTTCTTGATGAGAATTTCACTAAATACACTAAATATATTCCTCTGACAACTACAAGCTTTTCTTATCGACGATTGGACCAATATACAGAATCACAACACACAGTTTAGCACTTGTAGGACAGAGTTTGTCAGATTTGGTCAGTAGTTATTAATCCTGGTTCTGCAGTACCATTGATTCTTATTATATGAGCTGCATTGATGCAAACATTTATATACTGCCAATTAAATTAGATCTTGTTGATGTTGAAAATTAGTTAATACATCCTTTACAGTGAACAAACATAAACATGACACTTTTTTTTTTTATTGCACAAGTTAAATTTAACATATTGGAAAATATAGTTTATTTTTTTCAGTATGTTAAAAATCAGACAGTAATTGTGCATTTCAATGTGCAGAAGTGTGTTTTTATTTGATTAATTTAATACATACCAGATTATATAGACCAGAACAAGGCCTGAT
Organism: Piaractus mesopotamicus; assembly: GCA_023558415.1. Taxonomy (NCBI): domain Eukaryota; kingdom Metazoa; phylum Chordata; class Actinopteri; order Characiformes; family Serrasalmidae; genus Piaractus; species Piaractus mesopotamicus. Next base: position 7,473 of record JAILXH010053176.1, on the reverse strand, counting down.
GTCTTAGAAGTCACCCCACACCTCATCTAGGGTCATCCTGGCCTGCTCCAAGGTAATTTTATATCTTATCTTGAGTCACATTGGCTCTACACCAAGGTATGCTTTTGGTCTGTAGGAGCTATCTAAGACACGTTCAGGGTTTATTTGGTTGTACTTGCTTGCTACTTGGCAGAATCACAGCAATCCATGAAGGTCCAACAAGCTGTGCCAGATGGAAAGGGTGGCTTACTCTTTATTATGACCTTTATTAGGGGTCCAAGCACAAAGGCAATACAGCAAAGTGTCATACGTTTATGGCCGGCGATTCTGTACCGTATGTCATAGAAACAAAGCTTTTTTTGCTTCTGATTAGTTATGTCATGCCCCTCAAAACAGCTATTTTGCCCATATTAAAAATCTTAATAGATTTAAAAGTAATTTGCATTATATGCAAATTCGTACAAATTTTTGAGTGCGAACTAGTCCCTGAGTTTTTGCACAATCTGCACAAATCTGTAATCAATTGAATCCTAATAAGCTGAACTTTAATAATTATCAAAAGAATGTTGGAATTTCTTCTCTGTGTATCATCCAGGCCCCACCCAAAAATGTGGGTGGAGCTCAAATTTAAAAATCATGTATATACAGCTATAACTCAAACGCTTTGAACGATTGTTATGAACCTTCATAGGCTTGTACACTATGGCAGTCGATTGTCAGAGTTCAGTGGAACTACATCGCTAGGTGGCGGTATAACAAGCAAAAAAGTGTTACACAACCACAGGTTGTCCGATTGACATGAAAATTGGCATGGTGCTACAATGTGCTGTCCTGGATCAGGATCTATGAGACTGATGTCATATTCGAAAAAACATGGCCGCCATCGACCAATCAGATTTCAGCAGGTATTTGACAGCTGCAAAATTGGCCAATCACCACAAAACTCAATAGGTATCTCTATGTATGGATTGTCTACTACCCTTTAAAGTATGACAGGTATTGGCCACTGGGGTCGCTGCTCAAGTTTTAAAACACTAAAATGAGTAAAAATCTTATACCATACAGATTATAAACATGCAGTTAGTATCAAATAATGCTCTAAAGTGAGGAAATGCAAGTCATTTACTAGTTATACAAATGCACATTGTTTGAATATGATCTATATTGAACTAGTGTTAGAGTTTACACCTTATCATCTCAAGTCTGGTCATAAACAAAAGAGTGGAGTCTGAAAGTAAATAATTATCAAAAAATTATTGACTTTTTCACAAAGTGTATCTGCAACATGTCAATAAATCCATCTGGACAGAGTTTTTACGACTCCATTATCTGTAATTCGCACATACATCGTCTGATTGAGACCAAAATTGGTACATACATACAGAGTAATACTCTGAGGAAGCAAGCCAATTGTGGTCTAAATTGACCTCCAGGGGGTGCTACAACATGCAATCATATATACATTATGTAAAAAGAACATATCTTTCGCTCAGTTTACATTAAAGAAATGTAAATGTTGAGAAAATACGACAATAAGGCATTGTTAGATTGACATTAAACTTGGTACACCTAATCAATGCCTAACACTGAAACAAGGTGCAAAAACACAACCAGATATTGCTTCAGTGTCTGTTATACTATGCACAAACCAAAGAAGTCATTCTACTGCAGCATGTAAAAGTCATTTACTGCCAAAGTTGCTAAATCAGTTCATTGAGTTAGTGTATTTGCACCCTATCTAAATGACTCATCAGTCAATTTAAACACTTTATAAAATGAGTATTACCAATAAGTACACCACCTAAATAGCAACCTTTAATTTAATGTCTTTCATACTATGAGCATATTAAAGATGAAGTCCAGCTACAGCAGCATTTCAAAGTAATTGGCAGCTAAAGTTACCAAAACAGCTCATTTGTACCCCATCTGATTGTCTCATGAGTCAAATTCAACACATTATAAAATGACCATTTCCAATAAGTAGGCCAAAAAACACACATTTTGGTGTAAAGTCTGTCATACTATGAACATATGAAAGATAAGGTTCATTTATTACAGCATTTTAACATAAAAGGCTGTGTTTGAAAGCTTTACATTTTTTCAATAACATTTGAAGTTCATATATATATGTACGAATCTTTACTGACATGTACCCGAGGAGGGTTGTGGCCAAAATGTTGGGCGAACTCGCACAGCATGCTTGGACCCTGCAAATCGCCGGTTGCGGCTATATTTAATATATTGTCATTTCCATTATTCTGATAATACTGCTATTGATTTCTCCACCTTCAAACATCAAGTACAGGAGCCAGCTTGCTGCCTGCAAAACTGGGTTGAGCTAATTGCCTTGACTCAATTGAGTCACCTTGATTTAGTTGTGTAGATTGTATAAATAAGCACACTTTACTTAAATGAGTGAACTATAATGACCTTCACCAAAAAACGATGAGGCCTTAACATTAGCCCTCTCATTCCCTATTTACCAGGCTCCTGAAGGTAAGAATGCCGCTCTAAGATCAGTTCCTGTGTCCTCACAGTCACATTGATTAGCATACATAAAGCATAAGCTGATCCCAGATCAGCACATTTGCTCAGGGAAGGTTGATAAATATAGCCCTCAGTGTTTCTGGGCTAGCTGCCCATGCAGCTCACCTGTTCCCTCTCCTGGGTAGAAGCCGTCTGTTGCTGTGCTAGGACTGACGCCAGCATTGTGCTGTTTTGCCATCTAACAGTCAACCGGCTTGAGATCAGTGTTTTAATTATCTAAGAAAGATAAAAGTGCCAAGAGGGCTCTTTGGAGCGATAATACAGAAGAACTACATTTGGTTTACTAAAATAGTGGTTTTCAAGCTAGTCCTCAGGGCCCCCCAGACAACCTACATTGTGAATTTAAGCAAAAACTGTGGGCTGTCTGGGGGGCCCTGAGGGCTGGTTTGAGAACCACTGCCCTAAAGAACCTTTCAATTAATGGTTCTTAAAAGGAACACTTCAGCATTTTTAGATGCAAAGCACCTCAAGAAATTGGCTTGTGACTCACTCACTCACTCACATCCAGCAGTCCGATAATTCTCCACAAGGGGGCACCATTAGCAGTTAAATAATGATGGATAGTTTATAAGAGTGGTGCTTTGCATCAATGAGACTGCGTCAGTCTCTATCTGCTACATCTGTAGCACTACCAACTATGGTCGATTAGCATGGACAACAATTTCAACACCACTTTGAAAAGAACAAGTGCAAAAGTAATAGAATAGTCCTGAAAAGAACAGGGAATTGGAAGGTTCCTTAGGGAACAAAAGGTGGCTCTTCTATGGCATCACTCCAAAGAACCCTATTTGTCTGTTCTTCGTTTTCCTCTGTTACTATCTCAGTATTTGTCTCTAATCCGTTGTTCATCCTTATACTGTAGCTCTTTCTGCCTATTTCTCTCTCCCTCTCCCACCCACACATTAGTCCAGTACTCATCTGTCATCGTATGTGTGAATTTCTCAGACGTGTGCAAGTCAGCACTTCTCACAGACATCTCTATTGTTGGCTCCAGAGGCCTACGCACATATAACCCATTGCTCTTTCTCTAATGGCCACTCAATTCTCAAATCTTGCACTTTGGTTAAGCACTTATCACATGTAGCCTGTGACTGACATTGCAAAACAGCTCTTCCAGGCTTAACAGACTTTTTTTTTTATATACTTCTATCATGAAATGAGCACTTCATTGAAGCACTGCAGTCCTCCCTCATGACATCATTATACCCGCAACTAACTTACTACCTATACTCAAATGACCTATCATCAGGTATTCGCCTGTTATGAACTCTTTGGTTCGTCTCCCTTTGCTGCTCCCATCATTCAAAGCTCTGCATGCTTCTTTTTTTTTGGTGCAGTGAAGCAATCGAAGCCATATCGCCCCCTATGCTTCCTGTAGCGTATAACAATCTGTCAGTCTGGCTCTGCACATGCATAAAATATAATGCACCATAAATCCATATGGAAGAAAAATATATGTTCATATATTTGCTTATATAAAATAACATGAAATAAATGTGCTGTTTTGAAATATAGGTGCTAAATATATTTAACAGTGCCATTTTTTAATTTTGAAACATATTCCAATATATGCCCATATGTCATACATATGCACATATATAAACCAAAATATATGTAGAAGTGTACATTTATTTTGTGAAAACACATGCACATATACGTCAATGTATATGGAATATATACATATATATGTATATATATATGTATGTATGTATATAATCCATATACATTGATGTATATGTGCATGTGTTTTCACAAAATAAATGTACACTTCTATG
>JAILXH010053149.1:0-12120 GCA_023558415.1 Piaractus mesopotamicus | reverse complement strand
TCTCTCTCTCTCTCTTTCTCTCTCTCTCTCTCTCTTTGCCGTTTTTCTGTTTTATTCCATGATCCCATTTCAGAAACAGTCAGTCCCGACCGCAGCTCTCTTTTGATAAATTCAGCTGAGTTTGCTGCCAAAGCTCGTATTTTCAGAGCCCGAGCGTGCAGCGCCAGCACGCAACTTTCTTTTATAGTTCTGTGCCCTCGTGAAGATAATGGCTGCAGATTTGCAATCTCCAATCTTGTGCAGATTAAGGCAGGTAATTAAGTACTCTAATTACACACTGTTGCTCGTTTAAACACTTGTTATTATAATAATTGCTGCTGGAGCTTCTCCAAGGCCCAGGGAACCTGCTGGATCTGTAGGCTACGCAGCGCTGCGGGGAGATTAATAGTGACGTCTCTGCCCTGTTACCCAGAGATACATGTAGCTGGGTATTATAGCACACATGGGTATGTGCGTGTACATATGTGTGTGTCTATGTGGGTATGTGTAAGCACATGCATAGTCTTTAAGAACTAGACCTGCCGCGATTATGCTATGCGAACTCATGATTAATTTCCGTGTAAATAATTCTGATTAACGATTTAATTGGCTTAAATAAACAAACGTTACTCATCAGTACTCTCTAAATGTATTATAGCACCAAGTCAGGAATTGGATCTTTGCGTGTTTTTGTACCCAGGAAGTGTCTCAATAAATGTTTTAAGCAGGAAAAATGCAAACAAAATATATTTTTTGGATTTGCTAGTATTTTTCCTTTATCAACATTACATGTGAAAATTTCATAAGATACATTTAGGTTCACTGGTCATTTTGGTTAGTAAATAGAATGGTCCCTGGCTTCTGTCACAGCATTTGTAAAGAAAGTCTGACTTGGCATCTTGGACTGGAATGAGGCATTTTACATCAAACCAATCCAAATGATTTTGCATCTCAATGAATGATTGAATAATGTTTAAATTTTTAAAATCTGTGTAATTCCCATTAACATATGACTGTGAAAGCTAACAATTGTAGAACATAACTGTGGTCTGCTTAAATAACTGTGATCAGGCGATAATAATTGTGACAGGCCTAACATGAACACATACATATAGGGCCACATATATATGGAGAAACTAAAACATGAACACACACACACACACACATGGACATGTGTATATTTATGTTTGTTTGTGTATAAGTGTGTATAAATACTGAGCAAGCCCAATTGACTTCGATTTCGGATCAAGATAACAAGAGGAAACGCGGTGTGAAAACCATAGAAACTGATCTACAGAGTTATGGAATGGTGGGTAAGTGCATGTGTGGTGTACACCTAGAGAATGGCATGGAGGTAGCTCTGTTATGCCGTTGGGGGCATTTTCTGCCGTGATTTTGTTCCACTTGTCCGCTTAGTTGTCAGGGAAACTTTAAATCAATACGAAATTATTCAGACTGATCTCTTTTATCCTATGATGAAACATCTATATTTTGATGAGAGTGATTTCTTCCAGGATGACAATGCCCCCTTCCATAGAGCATGAGGGGTCAGCAAATGGGTTGATGAGTAGGTAAATAAATTAAATTGTATGTTGTAGCCTCCACAGTCACCAGATCCCAACCCAGTTGACCAACTATGGGAGATGTTGGACAGCGCTCCACCATCATCAAAAGTCTATTTGAGGGAATATCTTTTGGAAGAGTGGTGTTCCATCCCTCCAGCACAGTTCCAGAGACTTGTAGAATCAATGCCAAGGCACACTGAAGCTCTTCTGGCAGCTCCTGAGGGACCAACACTTTACCGAGACACTTTATGTTAATTTTTCCTTTAATTTGTCTCTTGCTTGCATGTGAATGTAGACATGGGAAAACTAAAACACATACACCAATATAAAGGCTCATATTTAAAGAAACGAATGTGAGAGGAACATCCAGAGAATAACTTTGGAGCAGGAGAGAGAATTACAGAGACGACGAGTGCATTGTGATGGAGGAAACGAATAGAATATGGCCTTCAGTGAGGAGAGCAGGGAAGAAAGAGCAAAAATATATAAATAAATAAATTACAAAAGAGGGGGAGGGGCAAGAGGAGAGATGACACGAATACGGCAGAGAGCAGGACGAGCTGACACCATTTATGTTTATGTAATTTAATCTGACCATCTGGGGGAAAATCAAACCAATTTGTGGAGGTTGCGGGGGAGCAAGTGAGGCTGTAATCTACTCACACAACACACATTTATATTCAAGAATGCACGAAGGCCGCTGGGACATCAGGCTTAGCCTGAAATCTCTTAGCTAAAAGCTGCATTCAGGAAGACACAAAAGATGCAGGCTGTGTTGCATCAAGGTGATCAAAATGGTGGGGGAAAGGATCTTAAAGGGATACTTCAGCATTTGCTGATGCTGAGTGCATTAGTAGCTTACGGTTGATTGAAAATGATTTTGACATGTTTCTCTCTATTCAGTAAAGATCAGCAAACCGACGGACTCAATATGCGCTTACAATAGAAGCCAGTGGGCCATTGTTTCAGCTTGAAAAGCATTTAAAATAGAAGGTAGTGGTAAAGGTAGACTTCCCTATGCTTATAATAGACGGTAGTGGTAAAGACTTCTGGACTCCACACTGGTAAAAGTACAGTTCTGAACACCTATAAGGGGTATTAGCTAGTTAACCACTGTATTTAAATCAGGTTCTTTTATGTTCAATATGGCAATGATGTTTAAGACTTTATAAGTTACCATTTTGCTGTATATAGAGTGCTGCCTCTTTTTACTGAAAATATGCCAATGATGACAAGTCAGTATACTAAAAACTAGTGCTGAGCTGACTGTCAGCATTTTACACTGCCCACCTGCTCAAATACATCTGTTTGTGTCATTTTCCTACATCCTTCTCAAGTGTTTTTTATTCTTGCTTTCTCAGAGTCACATTTGTTTTTTTTTTTGCTTTTCGTAGCTGTTTTGTAGCTGATGTCACAAATGAAAATTGTTACATCATTCAGTAATGCAAAAGTAATGCCAATACTAGATTCCTGTCCCAGATTTTGCAGTGACTTAATCATTAGATGACCAATTACAATCCGAGGTAAACCAGGCCTGTGGAGGGGGTTGCTTATTCCCATCTCTAAATTACTACAAATATGGACTTAGCGGTGACATTTACAGTTGGTGTGTGTGTTGCTAGCCAGCCCAAAATGTTAACAACCCACCAGGAAGTCTCCCGACCCTCCCAGTTACTCACTCCAGCACTTGCAGTGATAATTTCCATGATTGGACACTGCTCTGCACTTTTACTGACTTGGAAAAACAGAAACAATCGTCATGCGTCATCTTTTATTTTTTATCCTTGACCGCATTAAGATGACATGGCCTTACCTGTTTTTTTTACAGTTGCAGTGAACAATGAACATAATTAGCAGCATTAAGAGAGAAACGCAACAGAATAAGGTCCATTACAGTAGAAATAGTTTACAACAATAATTAATAACAATAATCACCAAGGCCTGCTGATTACATTCTCATCAGGGCAAAAATAATCATGGCACAAAAGAATGAAGTAAGTGAAATAAAATAATAAATCAGAGTACTCTATGTTATTGCAATTACCTCTGTGTAATTACACTGACGCGCTGAAGGCCATTTTAATCGTCTGGTCCCATTTGGAGAGCGTGTGAGCTCTTTGCGTGTTTTCTGCTGCAGCGCCTGTCCTGGTGTGCCTGTCACCTGGCCGGAATGTCGGACACCTGTGGCCCGAGGCTCCGCCTCTGTTGCTCGCTCGCTCCTGCAGGTGTGCATGGAGATTTGAGGCACAGGTGGAGCAGGCTTTAGCTCACCTCTCTGCTGCTTCAGTGAATCCACAGCTGCTCCATTACTGCACAGCCATTTACTGAACATTTTCGTTTGTTTCTCTTTCCTTTCCTGTATTCTCTCTTTTCTTATTTTTCTTTTCTTTTGTCTATTTTAATTCTCTCTCTCTTATCTCACTTTTCTCTTTCTTTATGTGATCATTATTTTGTCTTCTGTCACCTTTTTACCTATTTTTTGCCTGTTCTCCCTCCCTTTATTTTTCCTTTCATTCTTCTCTCCATTCTATTCAATTGTTCTCTTTCTTTTGCTTTGTCTCTTCCCTTTCTTTGTCGTTCTATATGTTTTTATTTTGTTCTCCTTCTCTTATCACTTTCTTTATTTTTCTTTTTTCATACTCTCACTTTTTACCTTTTTGTTCTTTCTGTTTTTTTTTCACTTTCTTTCACTCTCCTTGACTTCCTTTCTCTTCTGTTCTCTCTGTCACTTTTTTCCTTCATTGTTTTTGCTGTTTTGTTTACTCTCCTTTATTTCTCCCTTCTTTTTCTCTGTCTCTTCTGTTTTTATATTTGTTTCTTTGTTTCATCCTTTCTGTTTTCTTTCTTTTGTTCTGTTTAGCCCTTTCTCTTACTTTTTCTTTTATTCTCTCGTTCCCCTCTCTTTGTCCACCCCCCTTATACTCTCTGTCTCTCTTTGATGCCTTTCTTATTGTACAGTATTAGACATGTATGCGTGTGTGTATGTATGTGCGTATATCAAGACAGGTGTATGATTACACTTGTACGTGTTAGGTGTCCTCCTCCCTTTGAGTGTGTGTGTGTGTGTGTGTGTGTCCTTGTAGGGTCTGTGGGGATGCTGGCCTGATGTGTGTGACGAATGATGAGGTTCGGTTCCTTAAAGCCGCTGTGAGACACTCTGGGCCCTGAACGCCTTCAGACTGTTCAAACGCTCGGGATTAATTACACTCACTAAAAATAGAGGAAACAAATGCAATTCTTTAAAATAATACAGAAAGGGAGAGAGTGAGAAAGTAATGAGGGAGGGAGGGAGAGAGAAAAGAGGGAAAAAGAGAAATAGAAAAGAGGGAGAGAGAAAAGAGATAGGGAGAATGAGGAACAAAAGAGCAAGAGAGAAAGATGCACAGATTCAGAGAGAAAAAGAATGGAGAGAGAAAGAGATGGAGGGGAGAGAGAGGGAGGGAGAGAAGAGAAAAAAAAAGACAGGAAATGGGAAATAAGAGAAAAGCGAAAGAGAAAAGAAACAGAATACACAAAGAAACAGTGATAAAGGAAAAGAGAAAACACAAAAGAGAAGGAGACAGAGAAAGAAAGAGAAGAGGCAGATGAGAGAGAAGGAAAGGGAGAGGTAGAGAAAGAAAGAGGGAGAGAGAGGGAGAGACTTCAGATGATATGAAGAACAGTCTTATGACCGGAGGCCCAATAATACAAAAATAAATGAATAAAAGTGACATATGGTAGATTTATTGCCTGATTTGTCATTATAATTGTGAGGTTTGAAAGAGATGAGATGATTTTTATTGTCGTGTATGTGTGCATGTGAGTGTGTGTGCACTTTTGTCTTATTTGAGGTGTGTATGGTGCAATAAAAATGCGGCTTTTCTCTGTTTTAGCATTAATGCATGGCCTTTATAGGTGGGTCACATACGGTTACTTTTACTCACATGACGCATGATTTAAATGTCCTCGTTCCTTTTCCAATTTCCCTTCCTGTGCCTTTCTTCCTTCCCAAACCATAAACCCCAGCACACACAAACACACATACATATACACACACACACACCCCACCAGCACGTCAAATGCCTGCACATCCAGGCGCTGCCACAAGCCATTACTGAGCCAACTATGTGATCACAGGTAGAGCAATTCGATCTAGCAGCATGAAGTTGAGATTCTTTTTCCAAATGCTTTGCAGGCCTATTGATTTTCATATCATATGGATGGCTTGATTTTTGTGGTGTGTGGGGGTTCAGATGTATTAGAGGTCAATGACTCGGCACATTCGTGCTGCTTTTTACCTGTGTTCAGAATACTGAGTAACATGATAGTCCTTGTCCTGGGCTCTGGCACAGAATGGCCGCTTTGGAACATTTGCTTATTCATAAACAAAGTCATTTGGCCCTGGCTTTATTTTTATCTTTTTATTTGCTTATTCAATATGAAAACCAACTTGGGCTTTTGATTTGCAGAAAGCAGAAATTTCTCCAGCTTAATCTGCTCTTTTCTGTTAATAACATAATTTCTCAAAGCTGTTGTTGCATGTATTTGATACATAAAGAACATGATCTAACTAAACTGAAAATCAGATGTCACAAAGTACCATTTTGAGCAAGCAGACGTATAAAAATATAAATATATTTGCACTTCATTGGCCTTTTATTGTTCTATTTTTAAACAGTTTAATAATAAGCATTTTCATAGCGGTGTAAATTGTGTTCTGATTGCATTCAAAAATAAAGGTAGCATGGAGCTTCTTTTAAATAGTGATAGTTGAACACAGAAAGCTCCAATTCCAAATGCTGATTCACTTTACTGTGGCCAACAAGGACATGAATGTTGGTTTGGAAATGCAAGGTTTGTTACGGCAGCGACGGTATTAGTTTCGCTGCGGTTACCGAAAAGTTTGTAGTGGTTACTGAATAATAAGTATAAAATTGAAAACTGAGTATAAGCTTGGAGTTTGATGGGTTAAATTGTGCTGTACTGTTAGATATTCAACTCCACAGAACGCCTCAGCAAACAGCTTTCTGTTGTTTTAGTTATGTAGATGGAGAGTGGCTTGGAGAGGGTCTATAATGAGATCCAGAGAGAGAAATAGAGAGAGAGAGCATGTTTAATATGAAGTCCTACTCCTGGATTCTCTTTTCTGATACCTAAAAGACTGCCATTGAAAGACAGCCACTTCAGTGCAGTTTCAGCTCTATGGAATGATCTGTAGAAGAGAGAAGGCTCCATTTAGCTTGCACTGAAGCCGCTGCTCTTGGTTTTTTTGAGTTTGTAGAGAGGAGATGGGTATAGTATGGGTGCTGGAGTGGCTTATCTGGTGCCCGTTTCGCTATAACACGCTGCATTGTTCCTCAAGTCCGCTTTCTTTCTGCCCTTGCTTTTGTGCTCTTCATCTGAAGAGTACAGAAGGAGGGGTTTGGGCCTGATCCAGTCTAAACGATAGGTATCTGAGATGATATAAGAGTATTTTAATGTATTTTTAAAGGAGTATATATATATATATACACATAGCAGAGGTGGAAAAATATTTGAGTAGGTGTCCTTTGTTGCTACTAAATACTACTACATTTGAATTTACTATTTTATTAAAACATCTAGCCAAATTTATGTCAGTGTAAAGTGAAACTGCCCATGATAATGCCAGTCGGTCTTTCTGAGATGACTGGTACCGTCCATTAGATGCTGCACAGCACCACTGCATCAAACATTAAAAAGCTTTACATTTATTTGTTGAAAGGTTTACTTTTTTAATTTTTTAAAGATACTTTTTGACTTTGACTCAAAAAGAATTTTGAGATTTCCATTAGATTTTGACACAATACCCAAACTTTCACTTAAGTGTAATTTCTGTGTACTGTCTCCACCCCTGTTTTGTGGAACAGCCACTTTGTTATATAATGCACATTTAAAATACAAAAGTAGATATTCAAAACACTATTAAAAATCATTTTAAAGAAATCAGTTTACAGTGTCACTCTGTAAAATGCATAGATGGGCACATACTGTATATTAAAGTACTGGGATTGGGGTGAAAAAAAAGTTGATCGAGACATGCCTACTAATGACTCTGCATTGAGCTGTTTTAAGGTTCTGAGCCCTATTTTTTTCCTCTCACTGGAACTATGCAAGCCTAAATTGTTATTGCTAAGTGGCTCCCACTTTAGCTTTTTTGTTTTTAAAGTGGGCTTCTTAGTCCAGACCCATTTTTCCCCTCCTCCTCCTCCAAGGCTTTCTCTGGTGGTCCTGGGGAAGCCAGGTGTTTGGGCCGGTCTCCAGGGTCGCTCTGCGGCTGGCTAACAAGCTCCCCTGGACCAGGCTCGGCTCCCCCGCTGCAGGATCCAATAAAGCCACCTTGTTACGACCCCCACCGGAGAACACAGTGCAAGTTACAAAGAAAACTCACATCGGTTAATGGGAGACAAGGAAACGTTTACAAGGGAAGATACTTTTTCAAGTCTTTTTAATTTGAATGTGTGTACATATGTGCGCTGGAAAGATTTGTTCCCCCTTTCATTCATCTGGGAAACTTGCCCACATGCAAAGTTTGTGCCGTTTATATATTTTCTGCTTCCTCTCTTAAGGGCTATTTGAGAAGTGCAGTTTCACTCAATTCTACAAACGTAATCGAGAGATGTTTTTTTCTGCCCTTTTTGTATTCTGTTTGTTATTTGTTGGGTCCAACATTGACGCTTGACATCATTTACAAGAGACGCGACGAGCAAATTGCAGCGATCGCAAAGGCCCTAATGGAAGCGGTTATTGCCGAAATATCAATCAGTTTCTGTTTACTGAAATAGATGATTCTCGTAGCGTAAGTGACTATCCATTGCCCCATTATCCGTAATGAGCAGTTGTCAGTAGACGCCCTTTTTCCATTTGTGATTTCCTGAAGAACCCCCTTCTCCTCCCCAGCCAGCAGGACACCCCTGTTTTGAAACATACATCCACTGGAATTAATTAACCTCTAATGGCTTCTGCCATTTAATGCAAATTACTTTTACAATTATTGCATTTATTTATATATTTATTTATCTTTCTCCCACTCTTCTCCTGCTTGTATGAGATGGGTTGCCTTTGCCCTCTCTTTGACATCAGTCCTTCATTATGCTTTTCTTTTTTTCTCCCCTAGGCCATGTGGTTAGTCAGAGCAGGACGTTCGCTGTCAGGTGCATTGCACTGGGTCAGCCAGCTTACATTTGTCTCTCTAGGGCATCTCGCCATACCCTGTGTTATTTTTCAGGGTTGAATGTGGTTATTGAAATGTACAGATATTTTAACTCATTTTAGTACTCATATATAATGGGGTATTCAATTCAGGCATGTGTAATGTGGAATTTAAAAAAAAACAAAAAAAGAACAGGCAGTATCTTGCAATTTAATTTTTAACCCCTTAACATTTGCCGGTGGGTCCAGACCTCCATTTCTGACTGCTGTAGTTTAATAATAATTATTTTGATTTGTTTTGTATGTAGTTTCTGAATAATATGTCTTAGGTTTACTTGAACTTGACAGTTACACAAAGCAATTCAAAAACAATAAAAGTCAAATTACCAACTCATATTTTTGATACAGTGTATTGTTTTTGACTGTAAAGACATCCTTTATGTGTAATTGGCATATTTGCATCATTTTTATGATTTTTGTATATTTGTCCAGCTGTTTTTTTTTCTATATTTATATATCTGTCTTTTATATTTTTCTATCTTTACAACATAGTTGTGTTCATATGTCTGTTGTTTGTATGTCCGGTGTTAAAAAAATCACTGTTAATGTAGCCATTATGGTTATAGCCGTGTCTCACTCATCCTGTCCTGGAAGCACAGAAAGTTCAGCAACGAATGATCTCCCCTTCTGTAATAATTTTTCTTCTTTTGGATCCCAAAAAATTCTGAGCTCAATGTAAAATTATGGGGCATTAAGAGAGGAGAAAATAAACCTAGCTATGTAAATTACAATAACAGCAGGCTAAAAAAGAAACAAATGCTAGCACAAGCAGCTGTTTAAGCAGCTGTTACCATTAGCTGGCTAGTTAATGCAACGGGTGAGAGAAATGTTACCTTTATAAAACTCACGTTTGCTACATGGCTCTGGATACTGAAAAACTCCCAACTTTGAGTCAGTCAGGGGAGTCTCCTTTTCATTTTTTTTATTTTTGTCCAATGAGCCAGTGCAGTCAGTGATTTTAAATATGTTGTTCGATGTGATCACGTGTTGCCTGTTTCATGGAACTTGTTTCATGAAGTTGAGCCGCCTGCAGCTGTTGTGAATGAGTTCCAAATGACTTGCAGGATGCTTTACATTATGCAACTCAAATGCAGTTTAGTTTCATGTAGGTTTCAAGTACCTAAAGTTGCTTGAAAGTTTCACCATGTAAAGCCAGACTTAAGATGTGAGCATTTGTGAAGTTTACCTTTGTAAACATTCTGAATAAATCACTGATGGTTTGGCAGGTTTAAGGGGTTGCAAATGTGATGACAGAAGTGGTCTATTTTGTGTGTTACACCAAGACAGATAGCCACATCTGAATGAGTTGTGTATGGAAATATTGCAAATATAAAGATAAATCTCTACAGTGCAAAGCTGGGTGACTCAAACGCAGAGTTACCTACAGAATTATAGATCTGTAGATCAGCTGGCTGTGCATTAAATCTCATACATCACATAAAACAAAGATAAATCAGCTAAATCAACCAATCAATCAGGTATTGATCACCTCTTATGCCTGCTATGCACTGTAAGCACATGTTTAAGCTTCTTTTGTTTGTTCTTTTTCACTAACATGAAATATAGTTTTAGTTTGGATATCTGTATACTACTTCTTAAAGAAATGCAGATATTTGAACAGCAAAAATAGTTAAAATGCCTATCCCTACTTATGTTTTCTTTATTCTAGCGGCCCAGCCACTGTCGGTTATCTCCATTATGGAGTGCAGGCTCGTGAAATTGACTTCTGTTTTTCTTTTTCTTTTTCTTTTTTTTGCTTCCCCCTCCTCGCTGCCTGCCATGTTGTTATCGGCAAACGTATCTGCTGAAAATGCGTTTGCACCCTGTCCTGCTGCCATTACATTGTCTGAGTTATTCAGTCTGCAGGACAGTTTTAGAAAAGAGGGACCCTGCCTGTAGCACCCCCCACAGTAAACTTATCAGATCCGCATGAGGGCAAGCTCGCAAAGCTTTCTCTCTCTCGTTCCCTCTTTCTATCTCTCTCTCTCTCTCTACCTGTCCTGCTGATGGCTTTATACAGCACAGATGATAGCATCGGCCTCATGCTGCCACCTCCACGCCTTCCACACATCCACCTCCTGTCAATACCGGCACACCCTGACTAACCTCGTTTGTTAAGCAGCACTTCGGCAGGTTGCTATGCACTCGCGCTGCACCTTTTTCACAGTTTTCTTTCTTTTTTGTTGTTGTTCTTAAATGGCAGAACATATAAAAACACAGTAGCTTAGAAATGTCCTGATCTATATAGATCTGATCTGATATAGACCTGAATATATATCAGAGTCGATGCAGGCATGTTTTAATGTATTGATATAGGCTAGATTAAATACAATCCATGTCCCATCTTTTGTTAAAGCTATTTTACCTTAGTGTCATACACAAAAATTGTGACAGTGAGACATATTTTTCAGAAGATAACAAAGTCTACATGTCTGCAGTGTGGAAAAAAAAAAAAAAAAGCTTGGAATTTCTACAGCGCCAGTGTGTTGACTCTGATTAAGCAGTCCACATTTATTCAAGACAAGATCAAGCTAGCCACACGTAAAATTGTGTGGCTTTTATGTAACAGCACATTCAAAGCCGAGAGAAAAGAGTACCCTACTTCACGCAAGTTAGACAAACTTGAAATAAGAAAGTAGCATATTCAAAATGTGACAAACAGTGATGAGTGATTCAGCCCAGGCTGCTTTTTGAATGAGACACAATACAGGGCAGCCAGTCAGACGACTGTTACAATTTTTAGTACTTTAAAAGTGGATGTACAGCTTTTGCTGATATTATCGCTATTCTCTTAATACAGGTTACTACAGTTTGTTTTTCAGAAGTAGTTAAAGTTTTCTATCTCTTTTTTTGGTGCTCTGGTGTTGCTCCTAAACGGTGGAGCAGACAAAGACGCGACAACCCGGAGCGATGCCCAGCTGTCACCCACTAACATCCTGGCGCTAGCAGACCTGACTGGAGCTATGGTTTGTCTCTGCGGCTGTTGGGGGGCTTGTTGCATTGGGGTTATTGCCGAGCACCCTTATGACAGATTTTGGAGTGTGGAGAGTGATGGGGAGAGAGAGGGTTGGTTGTTGGGCTGCTTTGAGTGGGATTGAATCTGCAGCACAGACTGAAGCAGCAGTTGTCACTTGTTCGGGTGTGAGATGGAACATGACATACGGCTGAGCGGGACCTGATGGCATATGCGACGCCGGCCTGCCAAAAGAGTGCGCTGGCACTTCTCTACTCTGCTGCGTTTTTCTTTTTTTTTACACCATTAGTCACATTTTCCTCTTGGCTTGGTTCATGTCTCTCTCTCTCTCTCTCTCTCTCTCTCTCTCTCTCTCTCTCTCTCTTTTTCTCTTTCACAGTAGCATCTTTCTCT
>JAILXH010053131.1:1915-18541 GCA_023558415.1 Piaractus mesopotamicus | reverse complement strand
TTTTTAAAGGTTGCATTTACACACACAAAAAGACTTTCACACTTCATATGGTCTTTAGTATAGACAGTCATTCTGTATAGAACCATGAACACTCAAAGAACCATTTGCATGATTAAGTGGTTTTCTGCAAGGTGAAATTGTTTTTCAGAATGATGGAGAATGTGTTGTATATGGTTCTACATAGCACCAAAAAGGGTTCTTCTGTTATCACAAACTTGACATCGTAACAATAGCAGAACCCTTTTTGGTGCTGTGTACAACCATTGAAACTGTTGAATTACAGTAAAAGCCGGTTGTTCTAGGAAATTGTGTCATTTTACAGATTTTTTCCATCGTTGAGAAAACATGCTTTTACCATTAATTAACAGTTTTTGCTGCTGCACTTTGTACAGATTTTTTTTGTTTAACAGAGCACTTTAGTACATGCAGGATAAAACAGAGCTTCAAATCTAAAGGGAGCAGTCTTTGAAAATGTGACTTTTTGTCCAATTTTCACTTTAATTTACAATATTGTCCTGTTTCTAAGGAAACAGAGACTCCTTGACCCAGTTAATGTTAAGAATTACTGTCCTGCAGAAGAGCAGTTGTATAGAAAGAGTTATTTAGCTTTTCACCATCCAGCCCCTCTGAGACAGAAGGAGAGAGAGAGAGAGAGAGAGAGAGAGAGAGAGAGAGAGAGCTAATTAAAATAAAACAAAAGAACAGAGCATTATTTAATAGCTGAGGAATGAGCGCGTACTGGAACGCTCCCATGTTGATCCAAACACTGCGTCCACACACTCATAAGCCTGGACCTGTTTACACCACAGCGCTCACGCTGAGGGTTTATCTTATGTTAGAGCTGGATTTATTACACAGTCCGAACAGATCTCATCCGTCTGGACCTGATAGATTTTTTTTTGTTTGTTTTGTTTTTTCATTGTGATTCAGTGGGAATGTTTTCGTCTGCTGCCCCCGTCTGGTCATGCTGTGTCATCAATACTGCCGCTGTGTGTGCAGTGTCAGTAGCTGTGGTTTGGATCGTGTCCCAGAAGCCTGACCTCTACATCGTGAACCCAGAGACCCTTACTGATCCCCAAAAGCTAAACATAAAGCGCCCATATCCTACATTTTCCCTGTATTTTATAATTTGTATTTTTCTCCCCTGAAATCCACTTATAATGTTGATGTGGTCCGAAAAACAGACATGTCCTTATTTCCACATGACCATCTTGCAACCTCCGTCATTTTTAGCAGAATTAGAAAGGTTGGTATTTTTACTGTACCTTTAAAGGGGCAGTAGCCTACTTTTTCTTGTGTTTAAGTTTTTCCGCCGAGGCACACTTGATGGTTTTATGTGTTTTTATATACCAAAAAACAGTTAAAACTGAGATTATTTCATCATTTTTCAACCTTTCTTTATCACTTAGAATTAAACAGGGTGTTGTTGTGCCTTTAAGGCTGATATTTGTAATTGACCTTTGTTCTGATTGGCTGCAATCATGATGTAATGGAGTGGCTTGCCAGAGGTGGGGTTTGAACTCAGGCCGTCTAAGGCTAAGGCGGGAAAAACAAACAAAGGATGCCAGGGGAAAGACTGGCTCTCTCAAACACGGAGGAAAGGCTAACGGAAATAAATTACTTTCCCAACAGAAGAAAATGCCTGAAGGAGAACAAAGAGGAGAAAGGGACAAACTTTTTTTCTTTTTTTTTTAAGGAAGAAAGACACAACTCGAGAAAGAGGATAGGCTCAAGATGTGACAGAGGGAAAGAAGCTTGAGAGAAATTCTCTAGAGCTTCTACCTGAAATTACCGGCTGGTCTGTTTGCCAGAACGCTGAAACAAAGACTCAGCAAAGTGTGTCTTCTTCCCAGCCCTTATTAAGCCCCCTGAGCAGGTGTGGCTCATTTGGCTGGATTGGGTCGTTGACTCCGCCCGGTGGCTGGCGGTGGCCTAACCCTGGAGCCAACCCTTACAGGACCCCTCTACCGAGGAACGGCTTCCGATGTTCCCAACCCAGCAGCACGATCTCGCCTGAAGGCCCGGATAAGCTCAGGGTCCAAAATATGGCGAGCTGGGACCCATGAGCGTTCCTTGGGGCCGTAGCCTTCCCAGTCCACCAAACACAAGGTGCAGCCGTGCACCTGCCAGACATCAAGAAGGTGTCGCACAGTGTAGGCGGGCAACCCATCAATTATTCGAGGAGCTGATGGTGGGGGATGGTCAAGGCTGCATAAGACCGGCTTGAGGTGGGAAACATGGAACGTGGGGTTGATGCAGAGTGTAGGGGGAAGTGCCAGTCAGTAAGAGACTGGATTCACCTTACGGACCACCTTAAATAGGCCGATGTATCGGGTGCTAATTTCCGAGACTCCACTCGGAGAAGCAAGTCCTTGGCTGAGAGCCACACTCTCTGCCCTGGACAAAAAGATGGTGCAGGTCGCTGTCATCGGTCTGCGGCTCACTTGTGAGCCATGGCGGCAGCCCGAAGAGCCCTTCGTGCCCGCTGCCAAGCTCGACGACAGCGGCCTATGAGACGCCCAGCTGCTGGAACACCAACCTTCCTCTCTTGTTCGGCAAACATGGGCGGAGCATACCCATAGAGGCACTCAAATGCGGACATACCCAAGGACGAGTGCCATGTGCTATGGGCATATTCCACATTAGGTGTTCTGACCAGGAGGAAGGGTTAGTGGAAGCCAGGCAACAAAGTGTACGCTCCAAGTCTTTGTTCACCCTTTCTGTCTGGCCGTTGGATTGGGGGTGAAACCCAGAAGAGAGGCTGGCTCGGGCCCCCAAGCAACTTGCAAAATGCTCCCCAGAACTGGCTGGCGAACTGAGGTCCTCTGTCCGATACCACATCCCTGGGAAACCCATGTGCCCGAACCACGTGCTCAAGAAAGAGCGTGGCCGTCTCCCTGGCTGACGGGAGCTTAGGCAAAGCAATGAATTTGCTCGCTTTAGAAAAACGGTCCACAATGACCAAATCACAGTGTTGACCCGGGATGGCGGCAGCCCTGTGATGAAACCCAGGGAGATGTGGGACCATGGGTGAGAGGGGATGGGTAATGGATGGAGGAGACCAGGCGGTTTGGTTCTCGGCTCTTTGTTGCAGGCGCAAACCCTGCAGGCCGCTATGTAGGCTCGCACATTCTGATCCATGCATGGTCACCAGAATCGGCGACACAGGAACTCCAATGTGCGAGTCACCCCCGGGCGGGAGAGAGCATCAGGCTTGGTGTTCTTTGACCCAGTCCTGTATGACAATACAAAGTCAAACCTGGCGAAGAACAATGCTCACCTGGCTTGGTGGGGGTTAAGCCGTTTGGCTTTCTGGATATAAGCCAGATTTTTATGGTCAGTCCAAACCAGGAAGAGGGGGTTGGCTCCCTCCAGCCAGTGCCTCCACTCCTCTAGGGCCAGTTTCATGGCTAGCAACTCACGGTCGCCCACGTCATAGTTTTGTTCTGATGGGGAGAGGCGGTGAGAAAAGTAGGCGCAGGGGTGTAGCTTCTAGTTAGTACCAGACTGCTGGGACAACACCGCACCCACGCCTATCTCAGAGGCATCCACCTCTACCACAAAGGGGGGCTCTGGATCGGGGAGCTGCATGACTGAGGCCGAGGTCAAACACCGCTTGATCTCCTCAAAGGCTTCCACTGAAACCACCCAGAGGTCTTCCTCGTGAGGGCGGTCAGGGGTGCAGCTATAGAGCTGAAATTCTTCACGAACCTCCGGAAGAAGTTAGCAAAGCCCAGGAAGCGCTGGACCAGATGGAGTGATGTAGGTCGGGGCCATTGGGCCACAGCCTGGACCTTGGCGGGGTCCATGCTCAGGCGGTTCTGAGACACCACAAACCTGAGGAAGGCAACCGCCTGAACATGGAACAATGACTTCTCCAGCTTCACAAACAGGTGATTATCTAGGAGAAGCTGGAGGACCCGCCAGACATGGGCTGTGTGTTCATCTAGACTCTTGCTGTAAATTAAGATGTCGTCTAAATACACAAACACATAGCAATCAAGCCCCTCCCTCAGGACCTCATTGATGTAGCACTGGAAGACAGCCGGGGCATTCATCAGTCCAAAGGGCATGACTCAATATTCATATTGGCCTGATGGTTTGATGAAGGCTGTCTTCCATTCGTCCCCCTCCCTGACCCTAATAAGGTTGTAGGCACTGCGCAGGTCCAACTTAGTAAAGAAGGATGCCTGCTGCAGTGCCGCAAAGGCAGAGGACATCAGAGGCAGAGAGTAGCGGTCCTTGACCGTGATCTTGTTGAGCCCTCTATAGTCGATGCAGGGGCGCAGGCCTTCATCCTTCTTCCCCACAAGGAAGAATCCTGCCCCAGCCGGGGAGGTGGATGGCCTGATGACGCCCGTGGCCAAGGACTCTTGGATGTAGTCCTCCATGGCCTTATGTTTGGGGGTGGACAGAGAAAACGGCCGGCCTCGAGGGGGACTAGTGCCTGGTAATAGATCAATGGCAATATCGTAAGGCTGATGGAGAGGCAAGAACTGGGTCTTTTTCTTACTGAAGACCACCTGGAGGTCCCAGTACTCAGGGAGGACTCGAGATAGGTCAGGGGTTTCTGGACTGGGAGACAGGGAAGCCGTGCCACTGGGCCTGGGGTTCTGCAAGCAGGAGTTCTGGCAGAGGGGACCCCAGGAACGGATGGAATGGTTCAGCCAGTCCAGACAGGGATTATGACGCTGGAGCCAGGGAAAGCTCAGCACCACCTGCACACTGGGAGCACTGATGAGGTATAAGGACACCTTCTCACAGTGTTGTCCTATGCGCAGGCTGAGTAGTTTGGTGTGCTGGTAGACTCCCCCTGACTCAAGGGACCGCCCATCGATGGCTGACACAGGAAGGGGCTTGTCTAATGAGACCAGGGGCACCCCAAGGGCTTTGGCCAGCCCAGCGTCAATAAAAATCCCTGCAGCCCCTGAGTCCACAAAGGCCTGGAGGCAATCCTCCTTGTCTTCCCCCCATGAAATGGTCACATTGAGGAACACTCCAGTGGCTCTGGGGTATACGGATGGCTCCGTCAGGGGCCCCCCCTGCCCGTGGCCATTTCCCATTATCATTAAATGATGTCTTCTGAGTTCCAACCGCTCTCTGCAGCCAGGGTGCATAACTCTATGGAATAATCAGCTAATGACCACTTTTCCTGATGTATGAGCAGGAGGCGGGAGCTAGTCTCACCTCCAGAAACAGGGTGGTGGAATGTACGGCGCAGAGCCGCTAAACTGCTCTGAGGAGGCGCATACATCAGTTCTCCCATACTGGAGTGGCCCAAGCAAGGGCCCAACCCGAAAGGAGGCAGATTATATAGGCTACTTTAGCCCTTTCTGAGGGGAATCTGGAGGGCTGCTGCTCAAAAGCCAGGGAACACTGAAGGAGGAAACCCTGGCTTCCTCCAGGATCCCCAGAGTAATGTTCTGGTGGCAGTAGGTGGGGCTTAGGTCAGGCAGCGGCTTCCTCAGCAACCTGGGGAGCAGGAGCTGGAAGAGCCTCAGGAACCACCACTGGACGGGCAGCCTGCTGTAAAGTTCCAGTGAGGCCTTGCAACTGAGTTAGTATTGGCTGCAAGGCCTGATCATGTTTTCCAATCACAGCCCCTTGGGGAGCTAAGGTGATCTTAACCTGATCCAGGTCAGGGAGCTCAGCTGGGTCCATAGTTCTGGCTGAGTCTTTCTGTAATGGGGTGGCTTGCCAGAGGTGGGGTTTGAACTCAGGCTATTTGGGTGGCGTTTCAGAGGCCAGCTGGGTGAGCCACCACAGATATAAAACCACAGAGAACAGGGCTCAAACCCACACCGCCGCGTTGACAAACCGGCGCTCTACCATTGCACTATAGAGGCTGTGTTGAGCAGGTGTGGCTCATTTGGCTGGATTGGGTCGTTGACACCCCCTGGTGGCCGGCGGTGGCCTAACCCTGGAGCCAACCCTTACACATTAACTGACATACTCCTTATAACTTCAGCATGGAAGGGTGGGGCTAAACTGCTGCAGGCTGAATGGGTGTGGCTAAACTGCTATAGGCTGTATATATGTAAATGTGCTCGTTTCTGTGACATCACTAAAACAATGAACTGAACTGGGAAGTAAATGGAACTTTAACAATGTTTATGTATTACAACAAAATTCTCAATTTAAAAGAAGTAGCAAAAATTGGCTTTACAGGATATGGGCCCTTTAAGACTAATATATGTAAATGAGCTCTGTTCTGATTGGTTGTGCCTCATTCAAAAGCAGACCTGAACATTAATTCTAACTTTAGCATGAAAGGAAGGAGCAATACTCCTGGATATGGACTCTTTAAACCCTTTAAAGCAATAGTTCCCCATATGGGAAAAAAAAAATCTAAATGTGTTTAACAAATATATTTTTACCACATATGAAACGGTCAGAAAATGTATTTGTTAAATGTATTTTTAAAATGCATTTATCTGTTATCAATCAAACAAAACCAAAACACTCCCATTATAATCAGCAAAGCTCTCTACACCAACAGCTGAGCAACAACAGAATAATGTTATAAATAATAGAAATACTATATTTAACTATGAGACAAGCTAGTAATATCATTAGCCCCCTGAGTTAAGCTGGTAACAGATATTAGCTATACAGGCTGCTGATATTGCATTTCAGTTGTTGTATTTATTATAAATATGTATTAATTTAGTGTTAAATACGTACCTGAATTTAAAAAAAGAGTTTATATGAAGATTATTAATAGTGTAGCTAGAATATTTACCTGTTTTGAGCTGTGTTCTGGTTTGTTTACATTTTAACTTTCTGGACATCCTGAAGGCTTTATGACATGATGTGATATGACATTTGAACACTCACTGGCTGTTACAGCACCAGACAGCAAATGAAAACATTTTAAATCTAGTCAATATATCTGATATTTCTTGTTATGAGATTGTATAAAGAATGTTGTAAGATTATTTAAACTGTTTCTGTACATTTGTACTTGCTTTGAGTAATTCTGTGCAGTAAAGATGTCTTAATTGTCTTGGAGGTTGATGCTTGTTTCAAGACACAGTGCAATATTGCTTTTTGCAAGAAATTAAAATGATGTGTTATTAAGAAAAAAATAACTATTGATTAATCTTATAATATTCTTTCAACTGACTCATAAAGAAAAATATTAGATATATTGACTAGATTTGAGATCTAGTCTAAGATGTTAAAGAGTAGATTAGCTGGTAGCTCAGTTCAGACCCCTATATTGCAAAAAATGATAGCAAGTGAAAACAGCTTTAATGAATTTACTATATCTAATATGTGTATTTATGAGATTATTGTAAGAATAATATTATTTTACTTTTTTCTAGACATTCTTTTCTTGTTTTAAGTAATTTATCTTATGAAAGTGTGTTATTCAATTGGCAGATCATTTTACTTGCTTTAAGCATTATTTCTTGAAATAAGTGAAATGATCTTCGTTATTTTCCAAAGCAAGTAAAAATCTGCCAATGGAATAAGACACTTTAACTAAATTGTAAAATTACAAGTAAAAGTGTATAGAAACAGGTTACATAATCGTATGATATTTTACAACAATCTCATAATGAGAAATATCAGATATATTGATTACATTTGAGATGATTTTACTCACTAAGATGTAATTTTTTGCAGTGTATACTTCACATTTCCTTGTTAATTTAACAACCCCCCCCCAATACACACACACACACACACACGTCTGGCTGCAGTTGCCCTGGTTCACCCCTGCACCCCCCCTCAGGCTGACGGATGTTGGAAGCCCAGTGTTGGAGCAGCATGGCAGGCTGGAGATCAGGCTAATGGGGAAACATTAGCCTTCATTAGCGTTTAGCAACAATAGCGCTGCTGTTCCGCTCGGCCTCCGCGGCGGCCCCCAGCTCGCAGCTTGCCGGATCGAATAGCCCTGACGCTTTGTTGCACCTTTTGTGTGTCCAGACAATGAATTGCTTTTCTTTTTTTCTCTAATCTGAGCTGAATGGAGCTCTGTCTTGGCGTCGGGGTGGAGGAGAAGAACGCTGGAGTCATTATGTCTGCGTTAATGTGGAAACAGAGGTGCTTTTTCTGTCAGAAGCTTGTTTGCTGAGGTGCGTTGATCTGTGAGGAGCTCAGATGTGTTCGGATTTGTATCCACTAGAGGGCAGCACATGCATTTCTGTATACATGCTTCTGTCAGGCCCTTTGGGTGGTTTATAAATATGAAAAAATTAAACAGTCCATATTAATTAAACCTTTTTACCAATTTTATTACAGTGGTGGTGATAGGAACCAGGGGTCGCCATGACTACAACACAAATATAGACATTTTATTTACTATCCAAACTCACCAGTTAATTTACACGTGTCTTCTGAGTTTTGCATGGAATGTTGATGATGGGAAAATAGTGGAAAATCTGAAATAATACATATTCTTTGGGGGCTATTTTGCCTCACAGCGCCCTGCATATTATGCATCCCTTCAGCATGAATCAGGGCCTGGTTCTCAATCTCCGTTCTAGTGGGGTTGAGGTCAGGGCTCTGTGTGGGCCACCGGAGTGCCTCCACACCAAACTCGTCACACCATTATTGTGTTCCATTCTGGAAGCAGTTGCCTAACTATGGCCTTCAAAGGCGCCTCTTTCTTTGGGCAGCATACACACAACTCCAACTGTAAATGTGGATGACCTTAGTGTATAAGGATGGCTCTGAATGTTTTTTTTTGCATCAACTCTGTTGTGTGAATTTATTGTGTGTCTGCTTTACAGAGTCGTTACGTTACTATTACTACTTGACCCATACTATTATCAACCAAAATTTAATTTCCATACATGATGTAGATTACTGTTGTTTGCACTACCATACACTTTTACACTATATTGTTCCCTACGTAATCTGTATGTTGCTTGTATATTGTGTATTCTCTGTAATTTACATTGTCTGTATTTTATTGCCCATATAAAATTTACATATTGTTTGAGCACTGTATATATACAATGTTGTGTAATGTCTGTAAATTATAAGTACATTGTTTGTATACTGCATTTAATACTAGAGAGGCACCAACGGCTGGAACCAAATTTCTTGTGTGTGTCAACATACTTGGCCAATAACTCTGATTCTGATCTGCCGTTATGTACTCAAGTTGATGCCCTGGAAAAATACAGATAATCGTGAATACTAGTTTGTTGAACCTGGTTTATTTCTAACACACAAAAGATAAAAACTCTTTATAAGTTTGTACGAAATGTGTGACAAGAGCACATTGAATGCACATTAAAATTGTTTTTTTTACATAGATAAGCGCGTTAATAATGAATTACCTGTGGAAAAGAGGGCAATTCTGAGTTTTTTTCTATCAACTTTAAGTACCCTGTGTTACCTTTTCCTGATTTCTGCCTCTCGACCGTGATCGTGACGACTCAGAGGAGCTGCTTCACCTGCTAGCTCCTGGGCCAGAACGGCTTCAGCTTTCCACCCATTCTGGGGTAATACCCAAACTTTGGTTCATTTCCACTGCAAAGACGGGTCAAAGGCAGGATTACCTCGAAGTACTGGGTGTTTATTGCTGACAGCTTAGGTATAACACAAAAATAAAACCGAGTGGCCATGTTAAATAAAAGAAAAAGGAGCGGAGGAGGAACTGTACGCTAAAATACTGGATTCGTGGAACTGTATGCTAAAATATGGGATTGCTGAATCCCAATATTGACTGTTCTTGCCAACATGCGAACTGTATATACTGTATGTGTTTATATGTGTGTGTATATATTTATATATTACCGGCTTTGCACTGACTTTTTGTTTGTTTGGCATTCCCTGTGGAACCCCTATACCCCTTGTTACATACGCACTCGTAAAAAAGCATTGCATGCAATCTATTAAGCTGCCAATATGCATTTTATTTTATGCACTCTCTTCTGATTTATGAGCTCCTAGTGAGAAATTTAGCTGTCAACATTCACCAACACTGGTGATAAGCACAGCAACACAAGACAAGCAGAGCAGCAAAAATGAATATTTGCCCCTCTTCCTCAGCCCCTCTTCTTCAGTTTCTCTTCCTCAGCTCCTCTTCCTTAGTCCCTCTTCCTCAGCTCCTCTTCTTTTACTCCTCTTCCTCAGCCCCTCTTCCTGAGTCCCTCAGCCAGCTTGTCTTCCTCAGCTCCTCAGCCAGCGCCTCTCTGCTGATGTAATGTTAAGTCTGTGAGAACAGAAAAAAAATCTCAGAGTGTAGAATCAAACCGAGGAACTTTTTACAGACAAAAAGTGCTACTGAACAGCCAGTATTTTAAACAGGACTAACATTAGCTTCACCTAATGAGTTACAAACACAGCCTGTCAGGTCGCGTTAGACAAGCGAACTTAATACATTTCACTACAGGAACCAATTCTAGAGATCTGCAAACACAAATGTGTTAAATGAGCTGCACAAATGTGACAATCAATCAAATCAGCAAAGGCAGAAGTCAAGAAATAACTTTCATTTGTGAACTCCTCACTTGGCAGAAGCGTCCACTCTGTCCGCCATGTTTATGAAACTGAAGCAATAGAACTCTCGGCCAGTGAACGGGTGAACAGTATTGAGGGATTGCCTTCTCTGAAAAAAAAGAAACATGCGATGCTGCCTTCAGATTTGGTCAAAATAAGGCATCTTAGAAGACAGCTGACTTACTGTCGCTGTCCAAAGAAAAACGTATCTCCAAAATGGTAAGTTTACAGGAGAGGGCAAAAACCATCTTGACTTTCAATGTAAGTTAATGTAAAGCGATTTTATTCCAAGTAATTTTGGGGCATTTCTTTTAACCCTTAGGACCCGGAGAAAAACAATAGGTCACTTCTAGTCTTTATAACTTCAGAACGGTTTAAGCTACAGACATGATCTACGTATCAGGACATTCAGCAGACCCACCCCTAACTAGTTAGTGTCATCGAGCTGTGACATCAGCATCAATGAGTAATTTGGCTCGGAAAGTGACCCAAAATCCTGATACTATTGGTCTGCTTTTTGACCTTCATATTCCAACAAAGGATTAAAAAGCAACATGATTCACACATCAAATCACATCACATCACATCACTCATCAGACTCTGCCCTCACCATCCAGAGTGATTTCATCCACCTGTGACCATCCATCGGCCATCTCCAATCCAGCTCCAAAATCACCCACAACCCCAAAATTATTGCACTCTCAGCTCACAGACACCTGAGACTAACAATTTCTGAAACGTTAACTACTACTGTGCTTGTTTTCAAGATCTCTATATGCAAAAAAATGCAAAATTTTGCAGGCGCTTGGTAAATTTTTGATCATAAATTACCCAAATTTATAAAGATAACTTTGGGTAATTTGGGTAATTTCTGTTTAGTAAATTTAGAATTTACATGTCAAACATGGCATATCTGAGTAGCCCAGGGTCTCCTGAAAATAACAACACATGGCATGTGTGACTGTCACATGTGAATACTTTATAATGGCAATTGTGATTGACCCAAAATACCAAAAAAAATAAAAAAAAGAAATAATTCCAAAAATGTTAGGGTTCTATGGGTTAAGCCATTAACATTTTACACAATGTAAAAGACAGCTGTTATTTTCAAATGATGTAGAAAATAAAAATTGAAAAACATGGCGAAACGTTTTTTTTGGACAGCGACGTTATGGTGCCTTCAGAATGGGACAGTCTTGGGAGCATGCAAATGCTGCCTTAAAATGCAGCCTGTTTAGCCTGCTGCCCCCCGATTGGACCACACCATGTCTTTATGGAGCTTGCATTGGGCACAGGGGCTCAGTCATGTTGGAACAGGAAAGGCTCTTCTCCAAACTTCTGCCTTTTAATTGTGTAAAATGTCTTTGTATGCTGTAGCATTAACATCACCCTTCACTGGAACTAAGGAGCCCAAACCCTGGAAAACAGCCCCGGACCAGTGATATGATGTAATAGTGCCACGTTTGAAGACACTGAGCTCTTCAATATGACTCATTCTACTGTTAGCATTTGTCTATTGAGACTGCAAGGCTATTTTATACACCTGTTAGCAACACGTGTGTCTAAAACACGTGAACTGAGGAGTCCACATACTTTTGGCCATATAGTCTAGGAAATGTTAAGAAGAACAGGCAAGTAATATTGATTTCGGGGCATTTTAAAGGACCTTTCAATAAACAGTATTTGCTACTAGTAGTAATAAGTTTGGCGTTTGCTACAATGTTTGTTAACTGTATACTTTGTAGAATATTATAAAATGACAGTACAACTGTTGGTTATTTATAATGCAGAGTTTATTTAGAACTGAAATAAAAAGCTTTAAATGTGAAATCAGTTTGTTAGATGAGAGAGCATTGTATTTGCATCCCCATTAATGCATGAAATGCCACAGATGTGTAGGACGAGGAAGAAAATAGTAGAATAGTTTCCCCAGGACACAGTGCTACATTTAACACAGTGTTTTTATCATGACAGAGTGGAGTTTTCCCCCTAACGACCCCACAGTTCTATTTTAGCGATTCCACAGGTTCTTGGACACATGGTTCCCTTCACTGCAACACAATTTTTCTCAAACTTAATTTCACTCCCAGTACAGTTGTATCTGATGAAGGGACCAGTATCGTAGTACATCAACTTGTACAGAGATTCGTCACAGATTTGGTTGGCATCAAAAACACCCACAGCGAGCATGTTTTCGTAGTTATTGTAGTCTTGGGGAACAGAGCACATGATGGCTATGCAGCAGGTGGTGGGACAGTCCTCATCGTGGGCGACTTCGTACATCAGAACGCCGGTGTACCCAGACTGTGTGCCGGGGTTTTTGGTGAATGAACAGGCTCCCATGGTGCCTTTTCTGATGGTGGGTTGAGGAGGATCATGGCTGTATCCAGTATAGTTGTACACTCTGCCCAAAAAAAACAAAGCAATGGCCCTTATGCATCAACGGCCCTTATGCATCAAAGTAAAAAAAAAAAAAAAAAACAGCTTCAGAAATCTGAACCAGGAATTTACCCACTTTTCCATAACACTTGATTCTACAGCAGCAAACTAGAAGTGAACACTTCTCTTGTTGTGTGTTCTTACATAAAATTCTATAGTTTAACCTGCTATAAAATTGTGGTAATGTGCTGAAGTGAGCTTATGTTAATGTTAACTAATTAGAATATCATGGAACACAAGAACCACAAGAACGTGAAAAAGGCCCGTGAGCAGTTAAAGTGGTTTCATTTATGCATGTATGAGATCTTTCTTCAGTAGCTCTCCAAAGATTTATGCAAAAATATTAATATGTATGTACAGCATTACTGGTATCTAAGACCATCAGTTTTGTGTAAAATTAACATCTTTTAAAGCTTGTAGGACTCAGTTTCTGGGGGCTGCCAAACCGCTGAGAGTTAAAAAGGCCTGGATCATCCAATGGGTTTTATAGGCGCATGCTCAGGGGTCCAAGCCACTAGGTGGCCCCAGCAAGTGATTGAGTAAATCTGATTTATGAATTAAGAGAAAATCTTATTTATTTATTGTTACATTATAATGGGGGCATTTCCATTCATGGCTGTTCAGCTATGCTTGCTAGCAAAATTGAACTATATAACAGTCATTTATTCAGCTGGGAAATACGGCTGTTTTTGAAAGAAAAGAGAGTGAGACAGAGAAATAGTCTTATATAGACTTTTATGCTTCTTTCACAACAATTTGTTTAAAACTCAGCCTGTTTTCTTGCTTTTATTTTTCAGAGCACTTTTGAAAAGTTGTTTCATAAGCACGTTCTTGTCACCTTGTAGTTCAATTCTAATTAACGTTAGATTAGAACACTAATTCAGTGAACTTAACATTAACGTTGATTTAGCATCAATTCAAAGGCTGTTTGCTATCTGAGAAGTCACCCGTAATCCATCATTAGGTTCATAAAACAGTGCAGTTTTCCTCGTTTGCCTTGTGTTCATTTAAAGTTGTCTCATGGAATTTATTTTTGTCTTTATTTAATTTAAAAATGACTTTAAAAAGACACGTAATCCAAAAGTAACAGAAAGTAATCAGATTATGTTACTTAGTAATACAGTAATTTTTTACTTTAATATATCAAAGCTGTGCATGCACTCATCTTACAGTCACATTTGATTGTAAGGGCCTTTACATTGTTTCAAGGCAAAAACGGGAAGAAAATAAGTGATGAACACACAGTGCATAACATGTACAAGGTATATGAGATGTGTTTACTTACCTCGGGTTTCTCAGGATGTATTTCTCACTGTTGTTGCTTATGCTTATAACGACATACCTCTCAGTGCCTACAGGTATATTTGCCATCTCTAGCACAGTGAATCTTTCTTTCTGTCTGGTTTCTTCCACTGAAATGAGAGAGCCACACACATGTACAAGTGTACGCTAAATAAATGTTGCCTTTGTTAAAAATGTACAAATCTTACCTTAAAAGAGCGCGTCAACTGGGACTTATTCCCTGTCCCTGTGCTCCAGCTTTTAACAGGTAGAGGGGCGTATGTTTTCCCCCTCCCCTTTAGGGTGTGTCTGAGGGCTGCAACAATTTTCCAGTCCAAGAACATTCCAGAACTTCAGAAGCAATCGCTGGGACAATTTCATGGACTGAAACTAAGCAATATCCTGTGGAGAAAAAAAACTTATTTCTCTTTTCCACCTGACATTTAGTTCAATTTCCACATTTGCACAGTGTTAGTATTCAGTGTAGGGTTTCACTAAAAATGAGCTAAATGTAAATAACAATTATAAATATTGAAGGTAAATGTTCAATGGAAATATAAAATGTAGATGGTAAATGTAAATATAATTGTTAAATATGCCAAGACGATTAGATCTTTTACAAAAATAATGAATATTTTTACATTTTTCATTTTGTTCATTTGAATGATTATAGATAATAATAATAATAATAATAATAATAATAATAATAATAATAATGAATATCAGTGCATTTATTCTGTTTGGAGAGTGAATATTGCAACATGTATGTGTTTATTCTGGTTATTTGTTCTCATTGGGTTATTCTTACAAGGATTCTTATTGTGAAAGTGAAGTTAGCTTTCCTTCATGTGTTCATGCCTGTGCAAGAAGAACTGTTCAGTCTGGGCTCAGACGCAAGGAGAGCAAACATAGCCGGAAACTATTTCTACTTAAAAAAAACAAACATGGACTTTGACCACAAGCTTTTACCTAAGGCTGTATATAAAACCACGAAAAAACAGGAAACAATATAGAACTTTAAGTTGGCTAAAACATTGTAGAAATATCAAGACCAAAACCACAAATAAGAATGCTCATAAAGAATATGACTGGAGTATGCGATTTGAATGTTTTCTTTGTACAGTGAGCCATCAAAATTTTAGTTTAACCAATAATCAGAGCTATGAAGTGTTTGCTTTCTCTTTCAACCTCAAAGTAAAAAGGATAAGGATCGTGGGCTGGAGTTTAGGGAACAAGTCTTGCAACCGGAAAGTCGCCAGTTCGATCCCCTGAGCCGACAGTGCATGACTGAGGTGCCCCTGAGCAAGGCGCCTAACCCCCAACTGCTCCCCGGGCGCTGTGGATAGGGCTGCCCACTGCCCTAGTATGTGTCTTCACTAGTGTGTATGTGGTGTTTCACTGCATGGATGCAGAGGTGAAATTTCCCCGTTGTGGGACTAATAAGGGTCACTTAATAATAATAATAATAATAATAATAATAAAAGCTCATCACAGGAAAAAAAACAAACAAACAAAAAAACTGTTCAGAGACCATCACCGCTGCATATGGACTGGAAGCAAGACCCTGGCTTATTCAAGGCAAAAGAATACCCAAGTTTCTGTAAAACTGTAATAAAAACTGCAATATGATTTTTTTATTTTTCTAGATGTATCTATACACATTGGTTTACAAATGTTTTCACAAATGCATGAGATGCCCATCCACTAAAATAGGGGCCCCCAACACAGGACGTGCTGGATCTGGATTTAGCTTGTTCCATCACAAATTAAGCCCTGAAGAACACCGTGTGTGTGTGTGCACATGGGCAAGAGAGGTAGAGCCTGTATACATGTAAGAAGAGAAGAAATGTCACTTCTTTGTGCTCTAAAAATTTGCTGTATGCATACATTGTGTTATGATGATCTAAACAATGATGCTTAAAATCAAAAACACAAATACATTCAAAATGCATTAACATTACAGACTTTGATTATTCTTTAACTAAATGATTTTCGAAATATCCAAAGTTCACTGTCCTCACGGATTCTTGTGTGGAATATGAAGGGGGTTTTCACCGCTAGTTCCTCGATAGATGAGAGTTGTGATCCAGGGGCTGGCAATAATGTCCAGTCGTCTGGGTGTTGATCCAGGAAAAGAAGGACTTGAGAGGTGGTATACTTTGCTATGCTTGATCTGTGTATGTTTGGTATGCCCAGAGGTGAATTACATTTACTCTCTTTACTGTACTTGAGTACAGTTTTCCCTGTAGCTGTACTTTTTGGGATAGAATTAAATCATAGTACTTTTATTCTTACTTGAGTTAATTTTTAATGAAATACTTTTACTTCACTACTTTAATTTTTAATAACGTTACAGAGTAAAAATACATTATGAGCGTATCAGCTTAGAAACCAATAAGAACAAAGTGTGGTTAAATTTAAAAGATTGACCAAAAAACAGCAGTT
>JAILXH010053030.1:0-16160 GCA_023558415.1 Piaractus mesopotamicus | reverse complement strand
CAAGGCCCAGAGAAAACTAGCTTATTATAGATAAATGATCAATAAAATCATTGATTACTGTAATAAGAGGGAAAAAACATTGTTAACTGCTAAAAAAGACAGATGCTAAAAACACTAACTAAATAGAATGATGTTGTCATGTACAGTTAGTGTAAATATCATGTTATTACTATTGACACTTCACAGTAATATGATGGTATTTATGTTTACACAGTTACATGCTATCTTCTATACAGTAGTTTCTTGCCTTGTTGGGAGGTTTCTGTCCTCATTTAATTTGTTCTAAGTTGTTATTGTATTTTTAAAATTTAAAACAATAATATTATACCCTAGTCATTTAGCAACATGAGAAGTACAAACTTGCTCTCTTGACTCAAACTGACTTAAATTAAAATTTTAAGTGTCCAACTGCTAAAGTGAATTGCCAAAAAAATTTAAAATAGTGTGAAAATTTCCCCTTTGCCCAGACAGGGAATCAAACCCTTCCTCAACCGAGCAAGGCAGTGGTTTTATCCACTATACTATACCAACTAGCACCATTGATGTTTTACATATAATATTTATTGAATGGTGAATGAAAAACTGAACACTTATTTCCTAGATAATCTAATCCATCTCCATGTCTCCCTTGGAGACAGCCAAGCCTCATGTTTTGTTCATGGAAAATATAAAATGGCAACAAAAATGTGTCTTGGTGTGTTGTAGTCACATGATTTACCAGATGGAGTGAATGAGAATAGCCAGGCTGTGTGGTTAATACTATTTTCACTTGTACATATACACTGCTCCAAAATAAAACACACGATTGCTTACCACACATACAACTGCCCAACATTAGCTACTGTACTGGGTAAATGGGTAATTAATCAGAGTCCTACCTTTTACAGCTTTAGGTGTAGAAGTTTAGGGTGAATGGTTGAAGATAGCAATGTTTTTTGTCACTCCTTCACAATTTTGAACTTTGTTTTCTTTACCAAGGTCAAGAAATACTACATGCTAGCTGGCTAAGTAGCTTATAGAAAGCTAAACTCAACTAAGTTCTCACCATCAGCAGAAAGCAGAATATTAATGCTATGTTTGGTTGTTGGTACTAAAAAAAAATCTTTCTGTGCAACCGATAACATACAGCAATCTAAACGCTGCCATAGTGATAGCTTTTAGTGAAAATTTGTCATGATCTAAAAGCTTTATCAGTGCCTTTTATCTATTTAAAGTGAAAAAAAGTCATGGGGACAAAACAACTCAGCACATTTGCCCATGATGACCGTACATTTTAAAATATTTTGTTTCACTAATACTTTTTTTTACTGGTGATAATGTAAAGTTTTTGATTATGTAATTAATTATATGTGTAATTACATTTAAATAAAATAGCACAATGGCAGCAGTAACATTAGCATTGGCTAAGTAATCATTATTAGATCAGAATATTGCTAAATTATTCTTAATGTGTTCTGCAGTTTAGCCCTGGGTTACTGTGCTGGTCGAGGGTGTCGTGTCTTGGTGCTGTGCGTTTTCAGAGTGAGCGCATTGTTGGTGGGATTTGTGTCGCTGCAGCGTTCCCCGCTGGCTCGGCGCATCGTGTTGGGATTGCTGATCTCTTTTTCCTGATCTTGGTTTCCTGTGGGCTTACGGCCTCCCACAGTCGCCTTCCTCTGTGCCGGTCCCTCCTGCCATCCAGCCACGGGCGAAACAAAGGATGGGAGATCCATGGCTTTCCCTTCACTCAGCTCCAGCTTTCCCACCCAGACAAGCATCATCATGCCTGTGGGAGACTGAAGGGGTGGGGTGTCATTGCCCTCTCGCAATGCAGACAGTAAGAATGCAGGATATTTTGTGTTTGATTTTACTGTGCAGATTAATGCTTTTTCATGTTTTGTTAGTGGTCAGACAAAACAGTCAATATGATTATTAATAATAATCACAATTAACAGTTTTTCTACCAATAAATGTTGTTCTTTCAGAGTACACTATTTTTGCTAAGCATAGACCCATCATTGTATTTTGCTGTCATTTCTTTAACATTTTTTACTTTTTTTGTCAAGTCAAAGTTTATTTATATAATGCTTTTTACAACAGGCATTGCTGTAAAGCAGCTTTACAGAAAATCTGGGTCCAAGCCCCCATAAGCAAGCCAATGGAGACAGTGGCAAGAAAAACTCCCTAAGAGCAAAAGAAAGAAACCTTGAGAGAAACCAAGATTCAAAAGGGGAACCCATCCTGCCCTTGTCGACACCAGAAAACAAAACAATAACAAAAGAGCAATATAAACAGAGAAGTCCTAACATCAGTTTTAACATTAACGTTTAACACTTTGTCATGTAATAGTGAAAATCTCATTACATATCAGTGTTTAATACAGAATCCTTCTCCTTGTGAGTACTTTTTGCTAGGCTGCTTAACCCTCTTTTGCACAATGTTGCCTCAGGGCAACAAACTCATTTTCCTCACTTTGCAGTACATTATACACATTTAAAGACAACGATAGGGTTAACAATAAATGGAGGAGTCTGAGTAAGTCAATAAAAAGCATGTACTTGGTCATACTATCTCTTAGTGGGCACATTTAAACCTCTTTTTAAACATTCAGTATCATTTTTTTTGTTATCAGAATTTGCACAAATATGTTTGTTGCCTAGAAGCAACATTGTGTGACAGTGGAATGGATTTAGCCAGTCACAAGCCGGTTCTCACCACTTCAGGAAACATGGCTCTATATAATATCTTCCCATACCCCAAGGGGCCCCTGCACACATTAATTTTTTTTATGTTCTTGAATTTTGAAAAAATAAGTCAGGGATCACTTTATGCAAGATAGTGAACTGAATTTTTTTTTTTGAATTGCTCTCATAGTGTGTGCAGTAGAGGGTTAACATTAGCAGTAATTTAACAACATGCACAATCTTAAGTTCTGTGGAGTTTTATGAATGGGTTTGGAAAGAATTTTGTTGGACTCTGGTTGGTTGGACTTGGACAGGATCTTCTTGGACTATACTTGGATTCAGACTAAAGTTTCAGACCAAATCAAACCTCTGGTTAAAATGTGGCCATTTCTTCACTCTCAAAACTGCATGACTTCCATATTAGCCTATTTACTGAACAAGTATTTATAGTCCTTCAGAATGATAATGAATTAAAAATCTTCAGCATTTAATTGCATAATTAGGGTTAAAAAAAAACCCTGTTACATCATACACAACCTTTCTGATTTCTGGATATCTACCAGAATCATCATGCATTGTTTGCCTCATCATGTCATATCAGCCACTAGTTCCTAGGGACAGATGGGACGTGAGCTACATGGTAATCACTGGTGTAGAAGTGACAGGAGGTCTGGTATGGAGCCCATTATGACCTCGCGCCATGCTTCCTCACTAATATGTGCTGACTGGCTGCAGTCGTGCACTAAGATAGTAAGAGAGGCTAATGTCAGTTTGAGGTCTGCATCTGCTGGCGAGACCCACAGTGATCCAGCATGGTGGCTTGTGGCCTCTCGTACTACACAGGGCCTCTGAGGCGCACCGCTGAAGTGTGACAGTGCAGGCAGTCCAGCATGACCTCTGATCTCTCGCCTCCCTTGGAGTCGTGCCCTTGTCACAGGCGATTCGACCCTTTCGGCTCAGAGGGACTGTGGCCATCAATCAAGCAAAGAGGTGTTTGAAGATGAACAAGGCCAAGAAATGCTACTAACTTGTCACAACTCCAGAAAATAACTATTTATTCTATATAGCACTGATTCATAAATATCTGACAAAAGACAAACATTGAAGAATGAGCCAAAGCTCCCAAACCAAGATAGATGATCCACTCTTAAAAATAAAGATGCCAAAAAGGTGTGATTCCATAAAAGAACTGCTTTTAGATTTCTAAAGAACCTTTCAAGAACACATACAATCATTTTTTGCATTTGTTTTGTCCCTGAGGTCCTTTTATAACATTAGTGTGGTTTGTGTACCATAATTCATATTTATCTGACCATTTTCCAACCTCTATTTATTCTTTACAATGAAACACTGTTGTTACTGTGCCTTTAACACTGACTATATGTAAATTATCTCTTTTCCGACTGGTGTCTAGCATTGTGCATCATTCAAAAAGCATTCGGGGCTGAAACACTCCTTATAACTTAAGGATGAATGGGTAGAGTTACAATGCTACTGGGTGAATAGATCTCCAAAGCAATGAATTCGAAACTGGCTGTTTTTGCAGGTTAGCTTTCATATATGGACTGTATAGACTGTGGAGTGAACAATACAGCGGTGTTTACACACTATGTCAAACTCTTTTCATTAAAAACGTTAGGAGAATTCAGCTTCTATGTTGCTTCCCTTAACAAGCCATCATTTGTGTGAAGAATCTTCAGGAGCCTTTATTTTTAAGAGTGTATACCAGGATGACAGGAAATGTTGTCCTGCCCTCCAAAAATGAGATGGGGATTAAATCTCTGGGCCTATAATTTCTTAGAGGTCCACAGTGCAGCAAGGATCTGACTACAGCCAAAGATGACGCGGGTGATGTGAGTAATGGACTTCCTTCAGTGAAACATGGTTGGCAGCTGGAATAGCAGAGAAGAAATGATGATCCTCTCGTCATGTCTGGGATGTCTGGAATGTTTTCAAGGTGGGGTTGTGGTTGTCTGTCTTATCTCATTTCAATCTTGGACTGTGTGCATCTTTCAACTGCAACATTACTGTATCTTTTGTGTCATGCTCTG
This sequence comes from Piaractus mesopotamicus, assembly GCA_023558415.1. Taxonomy (NCBI): domain Eukaryota; kingdom Metazoa; phylum Chordata; class Actinopteri; order Characiformes; family Serrasalmidae; genus Piaractus; species Piaractus mesopotamicus. Next base: position 11,446 of record JAILXH010053030.1, on the reverse strand, counting down.
CAAGTTGATTAGCCTGTCGCATGGACGCTTATGAAAATGACAAAATCACTTTGTTTTCAATGTGTTCCATAATACTTGAAGGCTAAGATGGATCACCCCTGTCAAACACCTCCTGAAATCGAAACCTTGCTAAATCAATTTGTGCCCCCTGCCCCTTCCTACTGTGGGAGCTGCCAATGATCTGATATCGATCAGTATAGATACCAGGGACCATTTTAAAGAGGTCAAAGGGAAAAATTGTAATCTCTCTTGTGCATTTGGGAACGCCATAGGATTTGGATCAAGTGGCAAATTGTAATGGTTGTTATGTTCAAGTAATAACTCACTGGCTTACCTTGAAATGATGTCTTTAGGTGGGCTACAGGCTGCTTCGATTAAAGTAATAAGTCCATGTGTGTAAAGGTTGAGTAAAGAGAGAGGACAGATGCAGCACAGCATCATGCAGTCAGAAATCTGATCTCATTGTCTCTGGCGCGGCCTGTGCCGAGGTCAAAGGCTGCTTTCACAGTTGTCCTGCCCTTTAGGCCTCCCTCTGCTTGTTGCAAGGCTGGTTTCCTGAAAGGCCAATGTTAGCTGTAGCTAAGGTCAGCTTAGCCACACCACTTAACCTAGTACAATTTAACTGGCTATTAAAGCATTCATAAAGGCTCTTTAACAGTGACCCTGACTTAACTGCATTTGAGGTTCAAGATGCACAAATGCCATAGAAGAACCACATTTGGTTTCCTAAAGAATTTTTAATGGACAATTCTTTAACGAAACCATTTTTGTAAATGAGAAAAGAAAGTAAGACATGTAATGTACTCTTTTCCACACCTTCAAAGTTCAGTCTTAAAAGTGGGTCGCATTGTCTTGCCTCTAAAAACCCAAGTAATCCTGAACACATTCAGTGATGTTGAGGTCTGGACTCTGGGGCGGCCAGTCTATTGTTCAGAACACTAGCAGCTTATTGCTTTGATTTGCAAGTTTGCAATAGTGGAGCTTGATTTTCTCCTGGCTCTCAAAGAGGAAAGCTTTAAGTGATGTTTATCTGAGTTTTGGTGGTCTTCCAGGTCTTTTACATGACTGCTAGGAGTCTTTCATTGTAAACTGCTGTTATTCTCGTCTGACTTTCCTTCCTTATGCAAGTGGATTATCTTAAATCTAATCTCCTCTGAAATATCTTCTGAAAAATGAATAACTAGTACTTAATGGCTCTGAAATTTGTAAAGACTCCATTTCCCAGAAATCTCTGGGAGATCACATGACTCAAACATTCACAATCCACCAATAAACGTTCCAGTTTACCTGAATACTAACCTGTTTCACCTGTAATGTATGTCATATGATTAGGTTTAGTATAGTATATAAGCCCGGGCTTTAGCACAGGGTCTTTGTGAGGTATTGCTTCTCTCTGTAGAGCTACTGAGCGTTTCTGTCTGTTATATTGCCTTTTGCGTTTCCTGGCCATGTTTTCTGACTTTACTTTGCCTTGTTGTCTTTGCCCCTTTGGATCTGGTTGCCTGATATTGTTTGTTATGTTTCACTTTTTCTGTATTTTGGCCTTTTTGAATTTGACCACTGCCTGTCTCTCCACTACAAGTATTGTCAAGCCCTTTTCAAGTAAAGCCTCTTTTCTAGTTTTTATTTTTTTTTTTACCATCACTGTCTGGCTGGTCCTGTTACATTACATGCATAGTAACGTACACACTATAAAAAAAAGTGCTACAAAGGGATGATTGACTGATGCCACAGAATGGAGGAGGCTTATTAAATTTTAAATACATTTTCAAATTACTTACACTCATTTACTCTAAAGAACCATCCACTGTCCACTAAAAGATTCTTCAGGAAACCAAAAGTGGTTCCTCTATGGCACTGTGTATGTAAGTGTGAATGTGCATTACTTTTCCAACTCCAGCTGTTCAAATGGCAGAGTTTAACTCGATATAAGTCAACGTCATTAGACTCCTGAGCCTGGGTGGTGGTGGATGGATGGAGGTTAACACCTGGAGGTGATGGATGGTTCTGTCTAAGCCGACCTGCCAGCGCTGAGTCTTGATGTCATTAGTAGTGTGAAATACTGAGCCTCCACCAGACTCTAAACCGATTTCACCTGACACCTACTGATACAGGCTGCACTGGTCATTTATCAAGTGATCAATCACAGAGTGGGAAGATTGCAGTTTCGCTGTCTACATCTCACTTTACAAGATTATGGGTGTTGTATTGTTTGAATGAGCTTTATTTTGATTTGATAATGCTAAGGCACAGCGCTTATTGCACCTCTTTATTGCTTTAGCAATTCTTCAAAAGCACTATTCAAAGAAAAGTACAGGATACCACAGAAAAGCTCTTATATTTGTGGCGATGACAGAGGTACAGTAGGGTGCAGAAGTCAGAGACCACTCTTCATTTATTTCATTTCCGGTCAAAATGACTATGAAGTACGAGTTTTTTATATTTGCGTGTCAGGAAATAAGCAAAAAATAAAAACTACACAGAATTCTAAACAGACAGAAAAACTAAATCTAATAACAATTTCAGTGTGTCCACCCTTTACGTTTATTATAGCTTACACTCTTTTTAGTTTTTCAAAGAAATATGCAGGGTTATTTTTCCACATCTTCAAAGTTCAGTCTTAGAAGTTGGCTGTGTTTTCTGTTTCCTTCAATCAAGGTAATCCAAACACATTCAGTGATGTTGAGGTCTGGACTCTGGGGTGATCAGTCCACTGTTCTGAGAACACCAGCAGCCTCTTTGTTTGATTCTTCTTGTCTATTTCCTTTTCTCAGTAGTGATTTCTTGACAGCTACACATCCTTTCAGAGTCATAGTGTTGAGTTGTCAGTCTCGCTTTATCTGGATAGTCCACTATAGTCCCCTATAGATTATCTATAGATGTTCAAATTGCCAACAAAATCTGTTGAAACTCAGTTAATTCTAAACAGTGGCGGGCGTAGGATTAGGATTGGGATCAGGGTTAGGGCTAGGAGCAGGGTGAGGGTTGGCATTGGGTTTGGGTTGAGGTTAAGGTTAGGGTTAGGATTAGAGCCAGGATTAGAGTTCAAGAAAATGAAGGTCAATTCAGTAGATATTTAGTTGAATGTAACTTGCAAGTAAATTAGGTATCTTCATAGAATCTAAAGTGGACTATCCAAATAAAGTCTTACCAAGTTGTCTTCTCACAGTGGAAGGATGGACAGAAACTCTTGTGGATTTTGTGGATCTTGATTTTCTCCTAAAGATTCAGTGCTGTTTATCTGATGGTGACAGTTTTGATGGTCTGACAGGCCTTGTTAGGAGCCCCATATACGTCTTCTCTTCTAACTCCAAACTCATATCTAATCTCATATCTAATCTCCTCAGAAATATCTCCTGAAAATGAATAACTTGCACTTAACGGCTAGAAATTAAACAAATGAAGGTTTCTGACTTTTGCACAGAACTGTATATTATGAATTTGCTTGCTGCCCACCCTCTGCCCACATGAACTGGCTTTATCTATCACTAACATTTGACACAGATACATTGTTTTTTTCTGCTGGATCGGTCCACAGACTTTCTGCTCCGTTTAAAAGAAGTATTAGGGCTTTTTCTTATAGGGCAGCTTTTGTCATTATCTCATCTGAATACAAGCCTTTTTACTGTATCCCTCAAGTGAGACTTATTCTTGAGAAGGGATCAGACATCGTACAGTATTTTGGTACGCGTCTGTGTGACTTACCACATCTTGGTGCCACTGTGACATGTGAAATCATTCTCACGCTATGATGTGGGAACTCACGGGTGATGTCATGGGGTTTTACAATAACTCACACATGTATGTTGGAGGAGCATAAAGCCCAGGCTCGCAAAACAGCTACAGAGGCTGTTAGGGACTTAGAGGGAGGGAGGGTGGAGAGGGTGTGGGACAACATGGGAACACCCTTGTATGTTTTATCCTCCTTCTGATAGTGGGATTTAATGTTTTAGCAGCCTAACTGCACTAATCAAACATGAATGGCCTTTATTAAACAGATCTGCCAGGCTCTTTTACAGTAATAAAGATATTTCATTGCTTTCGAGGCGGCTGGGGCTCCAAGTGAATGCGTGGGATGTTGGATTACAAAGTCTCATTGAGCCTCCCTCCACAGCCTCAGGAGATACAGGCATACACAAAAAGATTCTGAAAAGGCATATAGGGTGTCACTCTCAGATAAACAGGAACATACCTGCTGCATGAATGTTTAATTGCATTTTGATAATGTGAGGTTTAATTTTATATGCCTGCCTTTTATCTGTCTCATGTAAGCGCTGATGTCTTCAGCAGACGGCATTGTCTGTCAGCACCTGGAAAGGAGAAAATCACTGGCTTGCTTGAGGAAAGTCATCGCATAGAGTAATATTACCAAGTGCAAGGCAAACACATGGCACAATATTTGGGTCATTTCTATGACAACCCGTTTGAACGACAACTCAAAAGAAGTCAACTGGAAGTCAGACAGGGTTCCCAGTGGGTTGAAGACCATTTTTCCAATTAAGATAATTTGGGGTTGAATTTGTTCTTTTATTTGAATTGGATCATAAACATTTGAATTAAAACTTCCCGACTGTTGTTATGTCTCAGCTTTTCAGTCACACTCTAGTTGGTTTTATGATTGCTAGCAGTTAAACAGGGCGCTTTTAAAACTGACATGGAGATCTAACAAGTCTGGTTTTGTGAAAGCACAGTTGTTTTTGTAAAACGAGCGTAACATTGAAGATAAAGTATAGAGGAAACAATGGGAACCCGTCCTTCATTTGTAGCACTTTACAAGAGGAACTGAGTGCACTTGGAGGTGTTGCATTCGCCAGCTTAAAACTTGGCACTGATAAGTCCATTACCCAGAGACTGGAGACAGCAACCAAGGCACTTCATCCATGTAGCGTGCAGGCCTGTATTTGTAGCCCCGGTCATGACTCATTACACTAGGACTGGAGCTGAGCTTGCCAGACGTGTCCAAATCTTTGCCAGGCTAAATGTCAGGAGCTGTAGATGGATAAGCAGGGTGTGGATCTCTTGCTCTCCAGAGTGTGGTTAGAATAAATGAGGAACTGCATTGAGAAAAATCTGCCCACCCCTATGATTTGGACCTCCAGAAGTGTGCTCCACATAACTCATTTGTGATCTGCTCTGCTCATATTTATTGTCCTCAATATTGACTCAATATTTTATTCATCATAGTGCATACTGCCACTCTTCCCACAGATTTCTTTTCTGCACTCCTCCTCAGTTTTAACACCTATGTTTCAAGCAGTAAAAAACACAAAGAGTAGATAATGAAGGGCATGTTCAATATTAAATCACTTAAATCACTCAGAGATACTCTTAACTCTTAAATGGCCAGGGCCCACCGCGAGGCCCAACATCTTGTTACACACCTCTATAACCTAAGAATAGTTCAGCCAGTTTGCATTGTAGTCCCTGTAGTTACTGAATAATATATAAGCCTTAGTATGTAAAAAGCCTGGGATTTTAAGGGGTTAAAGAAATAGTCTGGTGAACAAATGTACTCAATATAGTCAATTAGGTGTTTGAACTTTGCTTCTTTAGTTTTGCATTACAGCTATGAGGCTAATGTTGCTAACATAAGTAATGGAAACCTGTATCCCATCTATTAGAATTGGGCAAATTGCATAACTCATCACAATGTTGCAATTATAAAAGTAATCTTAAAAAGACTTGCTGGTTTCTATATCTATAAACTTAGACAAAAGTAAATTGCAAGGCTAAAAAGATGGATAAAACCCCATTTTCATCCATAATTTTGTCTGCTGACTGATGGATAGTCTTAAATTCCAGGCAATATAATATCGGCTGGATTTACAAGGGATGCCTGTCATTTTTCAGTTCAATTTAATTCAAAACAGTATCGTTTCCATTTGCGAAATGGATCAAATTACTACATTTAATGACTGAATGCCTCTGAAAAGACAACTTCAAATTCATTCTCTTTAACAGCTATTTGATATCAGAGAAACGTAGCTAGGTAAGTGGGGGCTTGTTAAAGAAATGCATTATTCTATAGCCTGGACAATCTTCAAAGTGGAATCTGATTGGAAGCAATGAGAGTCTTTGGACCCAATTGGATGCCACTTTATTCAATTCCACAGTATTTTTTTCTGTCACCAGGTGTCATTTCAGAACTCAAGATGTGTTGCTAGGACTAGCTGATGGAGTACATTTGGGGTAAGAAGGTTATTGTGTAAATTTGGTTTTCCCAAACCATGTCTTTAGTTCCTGGTAACCAACTGGCTCGGCCACCAGGGCCCTTCTGAAAAGACCTCATGCAGACTCTGCATGGTGTAATTGATGTCGTAGTAAAAATGATTACATACTGCGTGAGTGCATGGATTAGCTGATTTGGTACCTGTGGAAAACGCCAAGCTCTGTTATTTGTCCTGTTTGGCCTCTGCTCATTGATTCTGCCCTGAGCCAGCACCATTCCCAGTTCGTGCATGTGTTTTTTTTCCTCACAGTCCCTGTAGGTGATTGCCTGTATGCTAATACAGTCAAGAAGATACTACCCCATTCACTAGATTTCAGCATGCTATTTGCAGTCAGCTGGGGAAAAACATCACGCTTATGCAACAAACAGAAGCATTTGAGTTCATCGTTATGCCTCAGAGGAACGTTTATGCCTCTCCAGTGGAGTATGTTGTAAAACCTCTCATGGTGAAACCATGCAATGGCATGCCTGACCTGTGCCTGTGTTGGTACTGCTGCCAAGAACGCCTCCCTCTGAGCACTAATGAAGTAGCCTGAGGACAAGTATTGCTCATTGCCTGCTCAGGCCCAAAGTTCCTCATCTCATCATGACTGTCTCTATGAATGAGTCCCGTGGCTATGCCTTACGTGTCAATGTATTGCTAAAGAATTTTCAGCAATATCATTTTGCATGTTCAGTCCAATGGCTCTTGGCCCGTATCCCAAATACTCCTCCATGAAGTATCTCTGTGGCTTAAATCACTAGGCCATACAGCTGCTATTCCACTTCTTATCTTTACTTATGTAAATAATTATATTACGCTGTGTGTATTTGTTTTGAAGGTGGAATACAATATCTAAATGTAAACTGTGTTGAATGTGATGTCGTGACCTAACACAGGTCCAAGTTTCTAATATGTTATCCCATTGAACCCTAGGCTCAAAACTGTACATGTTAATTGCTTTCATTAAAATTGAAAGAATTAGTAATAGTAGTAGTATCAAAAACATGCTAAAATACGGTGTCCATGTGCTGCAGGGAGTCACCCTGTAAGAGATGGTAAAAAAGTCAGAACAGATTTCGCGTGAGTATTTCAAACCACATCGTACATCTTTCTGTGTATTAATGCCGAATCGCATACTTAAAAAGAGTGGTTACACTGCAATTACACATTTTCACCACAGAGGTCTCCAAATCCCCAAATCTTACATAGTGCAGCTTTAATGAAAACACAGTTGTTTGCTTTTTAAAATAAGCCTGATGTTTAAGCACTGTCTAAACTTTTTGTACCATTCACTCTCCAGGCCATACAGTCCATATAAGGAAACTAAGCTACAAAAATGGCCCATTTCAAATACATTTTTCATGATGGCAAGAAAAACAATGCATTTATTTATATCCATCAGCCTATAGCAGTTTAGCTCACACTTTCACAGTTAAGTTATAAGGGCACAACACAGGAAAGCCAATCAGAACAGAACATATTTACACGTGTCAGTCAAAGACACAAAATTGGTCATGGAAAACTGAATTATGACTGTTTTTGATATACAAAACCACACAAACAGCATTACTGCCCCTCACTGATGAAAACAATACAGTAGGAATCCTTTACAACTTTCTGTTGAAAATCTACCATTCAATTATTCAGTAACTACTATGTTATGTAGTTATGAGAGTGAAGAATGAAAGAACAGGCCTACATAATGGAGTTATGAAATAACTAAAGTCTGGGAGGAGGATCACGCTTGAAGCTTCTCCTCCTCCTTCCTATCTCACTTCCTATAAATTTCCATCTCTACCTTCCGTTTCCTATGACAAAGTTTTCACACCCCGCCACCTCCCTGGTTCCTCAATCTTATCTCTTTTCTTCAAGGCGGAGGGAGGCTGGCCTTCTTGCGTAAAGCAGAAGCCACGCAGAACTCACACAAGTTCTCAGAGTTCTCTCCCCTCTTACAGTCATACAATTCCTCTCATACTACAACCACATGTTGAAGGTGTGGTCCAATCTCGCAATCAGGCTCTCAGGGTTCAAGGGGGTTAATGTACAGTGTATTGGGAATAAATTTTATTCTGAGTATAACATTGTTTGAAGGACGTAAAGTGTTCACTGAGCCTCTCCAAGCTGTGAATCAGAAGCTCTTGCCTCGTGCTGGAGTGCGTGTTTACAGTGTTGATGGAGCCGGGCCGTGGTGCCAGACGGCGGCTTTTGTGGAGCAGCGGCACCAGCCCCCAGTAAAAAACCTCAGTGTCCTAATGCACCACAGCAAAGGCGGCGTGAGGCTTATGGTGTGCTGCCAGGTCCACCATGATGGGCAGCCAGCTGCTTTCCATTAGGCCTCTGAAAGTTTGCGGGGCACTGAAGTATCTACGAATATCACAGCGAGAGCCTCTAAAGTGAACCCCCACTTTTCCATCTCAACTCATCATCCAGCCCTCCCTCCATAACTCCCTGTGAATGCTGGGAAAACAAGTTCACACTGCGAGTAAGAGGCGTGTCATCCAAACCACGGCCCCTCAGCTTATTAGCCACTCATCTGACATCATCAGACTGAACTTTTGAGCTCTGCGTCACTCAAAGGGATCTTGAGGCAATCAGTCAGACAAATCCAACTCATGCAGAGGAATCATCAATCCACGTGTGTCTAGCTGTTCTGCCCAGGGACGCAGGAAGGTGTTTGAAGTTAGAAGTGCTGAAATTTTAAGCCGCAAATGCATGACGTATACTGAGCCCTTTTGTGAAAAATTTTGGGTTCATTTACATTAAAGAGAGCATATCATGATGTGTTATAAAAAGTCAAGAGACAAAAACTGACACATACCTGACCCGCACACTCAAGAGCACAAAGATGCAAACAGTTCTATGGTTTAAGAACACCTCATGAATCTGACGTAGACTGTTTAAGACCTTTTTCAAGAATAAATTAAAGAAAAATTTAGCAAGGTATTGCTGAATGAGGCCCAATATTAAGCTGCTAATACTCCTTGCGTTTTAGTGATGCCTTTGGCGAGGGAAGAGATTTGGGCTGCATAACATAAATATATATAAATAACATAAAAACAAGTTATATTAACGCTGAGTTCTTATATTTGGTTTCAATTATTGTGTAGCAGTTGCAGTTAAATAATGCTGAAATTTGGGAATGCTGCAGTCCCCCAGTACCCCCACCTCCCACATCCATAATTTGGTTTATTAGAGTGGTTCCTAATCCTAGTCCTGGAGTAGAAGCGTGATGCAAGAACCACTTTTGGTTCCCTAAAATAACTTTTCAATGGCTGTTTTTTGACAATCATTATGTGTGAAAGTGAAGAACCTTTTTAAAGTTTGAAAAACCTCCACATAATGTAAAGGTTCTATGAAAGATCCTTAAATTGCCACAGAACCTTTACATAATGTCAAGGTTCTTTACACCTTCACACGTACACAATCTTTTTGTAAACATGCTTCTTTGGGGAACAAATAGGGGTTCTTCTATGACATCATCCAAAACACATTTTGTGCCACCTTCAGTTTTAAGAGCATATCTGTGTATAATCTTTGCATCTCAGGGGTTCTGCTCTCCTTTGTGGTTCCACCACTCCCATCCCTGTGTGGGCGCAGTGGCTGTGGTTAGACTGACGCGTGCCGCGGCTTGGGCGTGGAGGCACCCTGTTGGCGCACCCTGTGCCTCACGTCAGCTCGGCCTGTCTCTACAGGAAGGAGAAACTCCCTGCAGCTCTGTTTAACAGCGAACATTTCTCTTTTCATGGCAGATCATCAGCTGTCACACTGTAAGGGGTCATTCTCACTGGCTAAGAGCAGCCATAAGCCAGCCACATTCTTTAAGACACGCTCTGACACCCACACACAACCCGCATATCAGTCAGATATGGAGCCACCATGCAGGTGTTAGTGCTTGTGTGTATGCATGCGAAAGAGAAAAAGTAAGTGAAGAAATGAAATGTAGGCCCACATACATGCCTTTAAGCCTATTTACTACTTATCTTCATCTATTGCATCCCCATATACATTATAAAAAAAGAAAAAGTAATGTTACTCTTAGATTATACAGTACTGTGCAAAAGTCAGACGCTACCCTTCATATTTCATTTTCAGTCAAAAAGGCCATTATAAAATAAAAAATACTAGATACAAATACTAGTTATTCACTTTTCACAGTCAGAAACCTCAATGACTACATTTTATCAGCATTTAATATGTCCAGTCTTCCATTCTTTTCAGTAGACTTACTTTCAGTTTTTCAAAGAAATCTGCAGGGATATTTTTCCACACCTCCAAAGTTCAGTCTTAGAAGATGGTTGCATTTTCTGGATCTCATGCTGCAAGTAACCCCAAACAAATTCAGTGATTTTATGATCTGGATCCTGGGGTGGTCAGTCCATTATTCTGAGGACACCATCAGCTTCTTTGTTTGATTTGCAATTTTTCCTTTTTAATCTCCATTTCACAATTTAACAGCTTTTTGACAGCTACACATCCCTTCAGACTCGGATAGTGTTGAGTTGTCTTCTCACAGTGGAAGGATGGACAGAAACACCTGTGGATTTTTTTCAGATCTTAGAGTGGAGCTTGATTTTTTTTTTTTTCCTTTCTCTCAAAAATGAAAGTTTTAAGTTCTGTTTATCTGATGGCGACAGTTTGGTGGTCTACTTGGTCTTGCGTAGTTGTTGGGAGTCCCATTTTCTCTATAGCTGTTCATCATTTTTCAAGTTCCAGTTTTGGAAACTCCTTTTTTCACCCATTTTTTCCTTTCACTTTCTACTTTCTTATGCGAGCAGATCATATTCCATCTAACCTCCTCAGAAAAAATCTCCTGAAAAATGAATAACTGGAAGAATAATGATAATTTTGGTAGGAAATAAAAATAAATGAAAAGTCGTCTTTGACTTCTGCACAGTACTGTTTTTAGTCTTGGCAATACTACTAAAGTCATCTGTTAACAGAAAAGTGAGTGTAATAAAGACAACTGATCAATGCTTTGTGAGCTTAGCATGTAACTCGTTGTAAGGCTCACCAAGGCCACCCAGACCTACAGGCCATAGCTTAGACCAGCAATAAGTTGAGGCTTATTAGAGCAGTAAGTTGAGGCTTACTTTCCATGAAAACAGAAGATCAGTCAGGCCCATTTGACAGCAGTCACAGTGTATCTGCACAGAGACAAACACAGGATCATACTGAAGAAGAATCAATGAGTATGTGTGTATGTGTGTGTGTGTGTGTGTGTGTGTGTGTGTGTG
>JAILXH010053005.1:14320-25809 GCA_023558415.1 Piaractus mesopotamicus | reverse complement strand
ATATATTTCTATATATATATATATATATATATATATATATATATATATATATATATATATATATATATACACACATATTTCAAATATATTTACAGAGATATACGACTATTTTTACAAAGTCATATTTATTAACAAACCTTCATGATCATGTTTGCGCTGCATTTCTTTTGCAGGCAGGTTAACATTGCTTGGCAACAACAAAATTTGTCCATGGAATGAAAATTGATAAAATATTCATGCTGTGATATATGGAGCGATAGGTGTGATCGTGTGAAGTTATCAATAAGCATCAGGCTAAAGTAAAAAAGGTGCTCAGGATGGTATTTTATTGGATTCTAAAAAGAGATGTGTTAAAAAAACACACTGTCACTAACTAGACAAATCAGTGTGTTTATTTGGAGACACTATATTTTCTGTTACTTTATCAAATGTATTTATGTATAAGCCTAAGCTCGTACATAATGACTATTGTTTACACATGTAACAGGACAGAGTCAATTCCAAAACTGTCCAAAACCAAAAACTGTCATGGTTTCCCCTTGTTCCTGTGTCTGTTACTTGCTCTGTTTTGTAGCCATGTGCTTTCTGACATGTGCTTATGTTTTTGTTTTGGTTCTTGTGCTCCGCCCTTTCTCCACCTTCCCTATTAGTATCCTCACCTGTCTGTAGTCTCTGTCTCCTCCCTCTCCCAGGTGTTCCCCTTTTGTTGTAGCCTATATCTAGCTCTATGTTTCAGTCAGTGTTGGTCTGGTCATCTTGTTGCTTTGTCTGATGTAGTGGTTCTTTCCCTTTACTGCTTGTTTTGTTTGCTTTTTGTGTTTCTTTGTTTAAGCCTTGTAGTTAGTTACTTTGTGTTTTGCTAGTTTGTTTTGGTTATTAAAGTCTGCTTGCACTTATATCCAGCCTCCTTGCTCATTCCACACATGACAAAAACACACCGACATAATCAAGTTAAAGGGAAAGAGTCGAAGGCAGAGTTGGAATGTATAAAGGACCGCTCAGTAGCTCTGTGAACAGTAGCAATTCAGGGGCAGCATCCTTTAAAGGACGCGATCTATGAAGGTGTGTTCTTTTAAGACTGCATAGACCCGCAAAGGCTGAAGTGAAATGAGACGGTCTGTTTATAAGCCACACAATATTATACTTTTTTCAACTATTGAAACTCAAATCAAATAATTTTGAAAGTTATGGGGTGGGGATTTTAATACAGTAATGGATAACTCTATTGATAGATGGCCACCTAAGGATAAAGAAACATGTGAATTAAAAATACAAGTACAAGAAAGGGGTTGTTAGATATATGGAGACATATGTACCCAACACAGAGAATGTTTACTTGGAGTAGTGAGGATAAATCTAAACAATTGCAGAAGAGATAGTAGATAAAGTGGAATGTGTACTGATTAAAACTTCAATTTTAACAGACCATAGGGCTATCTCTATTAGGATCAATTTACATTATTCAGCCATGACAAATTGTAAAAGTAATCACTAGAAATTAAATAAAACACTACTTTCCAATGAAATATTTATAAGTAAGGTAAAAGAGGTAATTACAAAATATTGGAAACATGCATCTGTTCTTTGTGACTTTGGATATAACTGAGAATTAATGAAATATGAAATAGGAAAAGTTGCAATTGGAAATCAATTGTTAGGGATAAAAAAGAAAAAGAAGGTAAAACAATTGAAGAAATAATGAAAGTCTCAAATAAAATAGATTTAACTAATGAAGAGCTCCATGCATTGTCTGCTTTACAGTTTCAACTAGATAATATATATGAAGATAAAGCAAGAGGGGCGTTTATAAGATCTATGATAGAGACTTCCAAGTATTCTGTGATAAAGATATTAGTTACACAGAAATTAAAGAATGTATTATGTCTCTTAAAGATAATAAATCGGGTGAGGATGGCTTAACTAGTGAATTTTATGACACATTTAGTGCACGATTGGTTCCCTTTATAAAAGCAATGTTCATGGAATCTTTAAAAAATGAATAATTAACCTGCATCCCTGAAACAAGGCCTTATAACATTAATTCCAAAAGCAAATAAGGATAAATTATATATAGAAAATTGGAGACTGATTATTAAATAATGATGCAAAGTTATTTGCTTTACTTTTTTGCCAAAAGATTAAAAAAAGGACTGGATATTATCATTGATGAGGAACAATCTGGTTTTATGAACGGACAATATATTTGTAACAATATTAGGCTTACATTAGATATGATTCATTATAATAATCTTATATCAGATGAAGGATTACGTTTATTGATTTTTATAAAGCCTTTGATATGGTGAGCCATAGATTTATGTTTAAAACAATTCAGACCTTTGGTTTTGGAGATTTTTTCTAAAGGCTATTAAAACTTCATATAATGGTTGTTCTAGCTCAGTAAAGTTGGCAAATGGTACGACTGCTCGGTTTGGAATAGATTGTGGTATACAACAAGGAAGTCCACTATCTCCATATTTATTTTTATTAGTAGCTCAAATTATGGCAGTACACAGTACACAAAGAAGGCCAATTTCAAGGCATAACAGCACTGGGAAAGGAATTCAAGTTATGCCAATTGGCAGACAATACTACGCTTTTTCTTAAAAATAATACAGAGGTTCAAAAAGCTGTGAAATGTATTGAAGAATTTTCACAGGTTTCTGGTCTTAAAAAAATACAAACAAATCTGTACTGTTTCCATTAAAATCATGTGACTTAACAGAAATAAATGGAATAGCTATCAAAAACAAAGTCACGTATTTATGAGTTGTTATAGAAAAAGATGAGAATGAGCTTATGGCTAAACATATCCTTAATAATTTTTAAAAAAAGATTTAATCTCTGGCTACAGAGAGATCTTTCATTGAATGGAAGGATTTTATTATCCAAAACTGAGGGTATCTCCAGATCTGTTTATATATCTTTATCATTAGATATGCCGCATAACATGTGCCAAGAGCTAGATAAAATGTTATTCAACTTCATAAGGAAGAATAGACCTCGTTATTTAAAAAAGGATGTTTTATGTAATAATAAAAGTAATGGTGGTTTATAAGTTTTAAGTTATGAAACCTTAAATAATACATTTAAAGTTAACTGGCTTACTAGGCTCATTCAAGAAAAAATAATACATGGAATACATTTTCAAAATATTTGTTTAATTTGATGGGTGGTGTAGAATTCTTGCTGAGATGTGACTATAAAATTGAAAAATTACCTGTTAAACTGTCCAAATTTCATAAACAGGCTCTACTAGCTTGGACACTGGCTTATAAGCATAATTTTTCCCCTCACAAAGGTATTATTTGGAATAATAGGAATATCCATTTTAGTCTTCTACTGTGACATTGTCAAGCATATAACAATAGAGGAACGCTTTTTGGTGCTATATAGAACCATATACAACACATTTTTCTGTAATCTTGTTAATTTAGGCATGGATGTCCCTGGAAAAGGTGTCTTTAAGGCAGCATATTTTGCCTCAGCATTAATGGTGCCATCTCAGAAAGGTAGGTGTCCTTGGGAAAAGGACCATGGTCCTTTTTGTCTGTGGTCCGTAGCACACAGCGTTCATTTCTTTGAAAAACGACCTAAAATACTGATTCATCTGACCACGATACATCCACTGTGTAATGAACCATCCCGGATGCCCAGAGAATTCGATGCTGCTTTCTGGGCATGGTTAACATAAGGCTTCCTTTTGGCACAGTAAAGTTTTAAGTGACATTGTGGACATAACTACATATTGTAGTTACATCCACATTTTAAATGTAACTACATACATACATAATCCTGATCCCACGTAGTTATATTTCTCATAGATGAATGACCGTTCTTGATGCAGTCTTGTCTAAGGTGTTTAGCTTGCGTCCTTTCCCTTTACGCACTGAAATTCCTCCAGATTCCTTAAATCTTATCATTATGTCACGTGCCACCGAGGGTGAAATATCCAAATCCCTTCCTATCTTTCTTTCAGGAACATTGTTTTTAAACATTTCAATAATTTTCTCATGCATTTGTTGGCAAACAGGCAATGCTTGGCCCATCTCTGCAGGGTAAAGGATTAGGCATTTTCTGGAAGCTGCTTTCGTACCAGATCATGATATCACCTGTTGGCATCACCTGTTTCAAATCCCATCGATATTTAATTATTTCACCTCATTACTAGCCCTGAAATTGCTACCGTCACAGCTTTTTTTGTTGTGGGCCTGAATGTCAGGAATGGACATATATTTATAAATGAAATGAAGCTGACCAGACGAAACATCAAATATCTTGTCTGCAGTAAAAGACAAGTAAAAGTAAATTTTAGAAATCACTGGTTTCTTGTTTTATTTGCATTTTGATTTGAGGTTGTACAACTAGAATCTTTCAAAGATGTACTGAAGCTTTGGTACATTGGTAATGTCACGCCTCCTGCCGGCTTAGCAGAGACTAACATGCCTCACTCTAATCAGAACTCCAACTCCCAGAATCCTCTGGGGGATCACATGACCACGGACTCTCAACCATCCAGCATCCACGCTCCCGTTCAGCTGATTATTGATTGTTCACACCTAGTCCATATATAACCTGTTTGTGTGAGTAGTCTCATTGCGAAGTATTGTATCTGTGTATTGTGTACTGCCGAGACTTTATTTCTGTGTTTGACTTCGTGGTTTGTGTTTTGCTCGTTCTGTCATTCTCGATTCTAGCTGACCCCTTTTTGACTCTGTTTTCTCTTTCATGAAGTGACCTCTAGCTCGTGTTCTGTCATTCTGATTTAGCTTAGCCTGCATTGCCCCGTTTGGCCGTGTATGGACCCTTGTCTGTTTTTGTAGTACGATTTTGGATTAGCCCTTATTAAACATTTTAACCACAGCCTGCTCTAAATAAATAAATTTTTCAGTGGTTCTTACAACGATGGATCACTGACTACAAGTGAAATATTGTATAAACGTCCTATAGCATGATATCAAACAGATATAAAATATTTTAAAACAATTATTAAAAATCAACAAAATGACACTTTTAGTAGTTGGATTATAATATATAGCGTAATATCACTTACTGTAATAGAAATATTAAAGTCCAAAAGTCAAGATTCAATAAGTTTTTTCCTCTAAATTACTAAAAAATCAACAAATTACCTTTTAAAAACACATAAGGGTGTAGTAGGTTGTTTTGAGGATGGATGACTTTTTACAGGTGAAATATGCAAAGAAATTACTTCAGAATGGAAGAAATAAAGTCATAAATTAAATAAATTAAATAAAGAAATAAAGTCATAAATCAAAATTTAGAAAATGTACAGATTTTTTTAAAGGTGGTTGTTGTAGTTAGGTGGTAAACAACTTACTACTAGGTCTTGGTATCATTAAAATGTTCAATTCCAATGCCTTGATTTCAAAATAGATTTCCTAAAATACTTTTTTAGATATTTTCTTTTAAATTACAAATAGATACTATGTGTGGATTAAACCAGAAGTGTGAGGTGCTGGTATGTTTACTGACTGCAACAGACTGACTAATCAAGAATGCATGTGGAATATAATAAACTAATATATCACTTGTGATCATGAGTTGAGTCATTTAGTAATGACTACAACATTTAATGTGTTAAAACATAATTTCATTTTTTAGTAATTTCTCTGAGAGTCTACAAGAATCGTTAATACATTTTTGTTAAACTTTTGTTTGGTACTGTTTTGACATTTATAATGTATTACTGTACTAAGGCTTAAGAAAACTTTTGCACTCATTCCACTTTTAATAAACTATACTTTCCACAGCTACTAACTCTAATCTTAACTTTCAATTTGTTGAAATGCAATTTTGTTCATTTTATGTATTTTTTTATTTGAAAACATATTTATTGTATTTTACAATATTGTAAGACTTTTTATATTTCACCTGTAGTAAATCCCCAATTTAAATTTGTTGAAATGTCATTTTATTGATTTTAGTAGTTTTATTGCTATATCCATACTATAGGACTTCTATGTAATATTTCACTGGTAACAATGTTGTATTTGAGCACTCATCAGAAGGTTCTATATACCAGGTGGTTACCTAATAAACATACTTCTCTCAGTTTGGGTGCTGGTATGTAAATACACCTACTACACAGAAAATGAAGATTAGAGAATACATTTACTGCTTTATCTTTGCTGCTGTGTTAAAAAGCAGACAGATCTAACAGAAATGCATTAGTTATATATCTGCACACATTCACTGCAAGTTTAGTGTTTTTTCACTCATGTAAAAGGTTGAAGGTCGTGTTATAGGTTACATCTAGTAAACTTGTATATCATCTGGAATCCCGAGTTTACCAGTTGTAAATACAACTTTGTCTGCAGTTCAAGCGCAATTCACAGTTTCCAAAATCACTTGAATGCAGTGTGAGTCATCCATCTGCCTAGCAATCTACTACCACCTTCAATGTGTTGAAACCTGATTTGTTTTTTTAAAAATACATTTTATTACTGCATGTTGTAAGACTTTGAAGCTTTCCACTTGTATTAAATTATACCTCCTACTTGGCAACAACTACAGCCTTTGATTTGTTTATTAGGGTCCAAGCACGCAGTTTTTGTTAGAGTTTTTCTTCTTCTTCTTCTTCTTCTTCTTTTTTTCCGATAAAAAGAATCGTCCAGACCAAACCGTAAGTCCTAGAGACATGAAACTTGGTCAATAGGTAGTAGTCCCTCCCGCTACTCAGGCGCGCGACATGAGCCCAATCGGCCTAAAGGTGGCGCTATTATGCAACACAACGCGTTTGGCCCTTTAACTCCTTCCCCAGATTTTTGACAGAGATGATACATTTTTTTCCTGATTCCTTGGGTCCACCAAAACAACTCATTTGGACCATTAAGCTCCACCTACTTAGATTT
The DNA here is from genome assembly GCA_023558415.1 of Piaractus mesopotamicus. Lineage (NCBI taxonomy): Eukaryota > Metazoa > Chordata > Actinopteri > Characiformes > Serrasalmidae > Piaractus > Piaractus mesopotamicus. The sequence goes on along the minus strand of JAILXH010053005.1, from coordinate 18,934 downwards.
TAAGCTAATTTGCATAATATTCAAAAACTACTTTTGCAAACTAGTTTTCACCCTATCCTCATGATTTTGGTGTCAACAAAATTCAGCATAGCCTAAACCTCAATAATTATCCAACACATTTGTAATTTTGTAAACAATATGGCTGCCATATGCAAATTAATCCTTCTGGAAAAATCTAAATAATTCTTATTTAATTGGAAAATCTGTAACTCGAGAATCCTGCACCCAAAAAATTTGAAACCTGACAGGCTTATTCCTAATGAGACTCTGAAGAGGCCTATAAATTTTTTAATGCGCATAGGTCATTAGGGGGCGCTGTAAAGGCTTAATATGCCTAAATAGCTGTTTCTCAGCATCTGTACGTCCTATAGTACGCATAGTTTTTTTTTTCAATCGTTAACTGTTTGAAAATAGCACTTTTCCAACTAGTCCGTGGAATTTGAAGCTAACTTCTCAAAACAGGTCTAGAAATAATCTGTAGCCTCTCTAGGTAAATAATTATCCAGCACATTTTCAATTTTTTGCTCATTGTGGTCTCCCTCCAGCACTTAATCATTGCAGCCATGGCATTGCTAGATTAAATTGCTATAGCTCATCAGTCATTGGTCCGATCATCTCAAAAGTGTAAAGATATCTATAAATTCAGACTCTAATGTGGCTTGCAAAAGTTGATCCTGATTGGCCCATAGGGGGCGCTTTAGCACTTAAAAACACCTAAAATCTTTAAAAATATTATTACAATGATACTGCAAAGTCTACAGATAAATAAGAGGTGTCCTTTGATTTGTGCTTGGACCCACTCATCGCAGCTTGCGGCTATATTTTTTTTTAGTATTTTTTCAAAACAAAATTCCACCAATGTTTTTGGGAATGTTGAATTTAGAAGCAGGCTGTCTGTTTTGGCATGACGTTTTCAAGTGAAAATAGTAGCTTATAAAATGCAGCACAGAGGCATTTGTGAAAACTGAGATTTGAAGTAGGCTTGAACGAAGCCACCCTTTTACTGCAAATGATCTGGGCCAGTATTCACGAAGTTTCTGAGCGCAGGAGTGCTGATGTAGGATCAGATTCCCATTTGCTATGATTTTACTGACAGGAACAGATCCTAGATCATCACTCCTACTCTGAGAAGCTTTGTATGTACGGGCCCTGACGTGTTTGCCTTCGTAGCTAAATACCTGAGAAATAAACCCTAGAAAATCGTCCACGCTTTTTAGACGGCCCCTAAATGGCTAAGGCGTCGGTTGTCTGCGTTTCCTAACTTTTATGTACAGCAAAATTTAACGAAGGACATTTTTGAAATATATCTGGCTATAAGTTGTTCTCTGTCTGCCCAGCACTGAGAAAATGTATGTTTGACCATTTTCGACGTCTATTTCATGAGAGAATGACAATTACCCTGCGAAAGTACAGTATAAAACCAACTTTACCGAGCCGTTTAATGTTTAAAGTTACCATTAAATTGAATATATAGTGGCCCGTGTTTACTACGTGTATTTAAAATGCTGTTATTGTATTTAACAACATGCATATGACTTTACGGAGTGCACGGTAGTGTTTCTGTTTTTAGCATCAAGCTCCCAACATCAAAAATAGTGAAGAGGGTGTGGAGAGTGCAGGATGACCCACCCCTAACCAGTTGACACGGCTCGTCTTAGTTTAACTCGACATGATTTCAGATCAAACCTTAGTGGATTACCTTTAACAGCGTTTAAACAATGCAAACTTGGTAAAAAAGAAGGGATAAGTAACGGAATTAAATAGTCTGCACGCGTAGAGAATTAAGTTACACTATTAAGTTACACTAAGAGAATCTGCACACAGAACATTTGATATGTTTTTCTTTTTTAGAACTATGGTAAACAGGTGTGCAGTAAGTATGTGAGTGGGGTTACTCGACAACTCGGCTTTTTTTTCCGTCATTGCATTCGGCGTTTTCAAAAGACAACTACAACTCAGGAAGCGAAGCCAAGACGGATGTCGCTACCACAACGAAACAACGTGAAATATACCACGTCGTGCGACGCTTGCTTGCAAACTGCTACTCACTCTTGGAAACTCTAACTTATTTTGTGGCGTCGTTAGTTGAGTTTTCCGTAAAGATCACAAAGCAACGGCTTTAAAGAGAGGGTGTTCAATGAAAGTTCTCCCTGTTCACCCTTAAATCGTCTGGATAATAAACAAGACCGCCAGCCCGATGGGATCTCAAGGGCCAGGACGCAAAAGAACTCCTAACAAAAATGGGTTGACCGCCGAGGAGGATGCGCTGAATTTAATAGCAAGAGAGGTATTTTTCATTTCGCAGTCCATCCATCCACTTGATTGTAGTCTACATCTGGTTGCCGTACTCCTATTAAGTGTCCATGTAGTAACAGTAAACATAAGTCAAATCCTAAAGCAAATTGGTATAGAGGGGATGGGCTTTTACAGCGTTTTGGAGCAAGGCAAGTTGTTGCTGAGTCTATTTTTATGTGGCTCTGATTCGGACAATTATCCGTTGTAGGATACCATGTATTTGTAGTGTATAATTCCCCGACACAATTGTCGTAGTTCCAGTTTCTTTTTAACCCTTAGTTCTCAGCCGTGAGAGTATTGCGTAATTTATTTACTGACTGGGACAGCTTTTTGCTAAATTATGGTAGTAATGTGCTCAGTGATACTAGTGCTAACTGTGAAGATCCCGAGGCGGAATTCAGCAGTGAACTGACATCCCCCAACAGATGTAAAGTGACAGGTGGTAGAAGCCATGTTGTGTACAGCACTTGCTAGAATTTTGTCCCAGTGTTCAGTGTAGTTTATTGCAGTTTCATTATAGTTTAGTCATTCAGGTGTTATTGTGATGGTTCAAGTGATAAATGCTTACTGTAGATGTTTATTTACACCATATAGAACAGGAGGTACAACAAAATTAACTCAAGTGAAAACTTGGAGTCACCACACTGTGCACAGTCCTGTGCAGGTTGTGGAAAATCTACTTTTTTGATACTGCCAGAAATTAGTTTACAAAAGGTCTTGTGTAAACTCTACTCAGAAACTTTACAAAAACATGTTGCAGTCAAGTGAAGACAGGTTTACAGACAACCCAACTGGCTGCATATTTGGTATGTGTCTTATCTGCAAGTAATTATGCAAACATAATTTCGGAATGTCTCCTTATGTTGGATTGTGTTCATAACTGTGTCGTTTGTATTAAACTTTAAAACTCTTTGCAGTTTTGAGTTTGAGGGCTGAAGTTTAAGAATTCGGCAATTATAGGAAATCAATTGAAATAAAATGAGTTTTCCTTTCGAAATGAATAGGATACACTGGCACACATAAAAAATTAAATACGTTTAATATTTTAATGCTTTGGCCCATCATATCTTTGCAGTAGGTTAACTAAAGTTAACCTAATGTAACAGACTAACAAAGGTTGCTCTAGAAGCAATGTGGTATGGCAACGCATAATGTTTTGGAAATGCAGTGGAGAATTTACACGGAATAGGAGAAATTCTGGCAAAATGCATTAGTCATTTAGTAGGCACGGCAAGTTAATTCACAGGATATAATTTGTACATTTATATTGTCTGCTCACGAGAGCAAGAATGACCTATTTTGAAATAAATAATGGATTCAGGTACATTAGGAGCTTCGAAGGGATCAGTGCTGCAGTAGATGAAGTAAAATGGCTGTAAGTGACTTTCTGAAGACCATAAAACTAATTACTTAGTAAGAGTTGAAACTGATCTTCTAAAGACTGAACTATGGGACAGTATTTTCTTGTCTTGAGCTTAGGCCAAAGGGAAGGGCAACATAAATCATACACCAGAAGACCTTGCTTAATCCTGATAGTGTCTTTGAATTTACTGAATTGTTCAGTATATACAGATTGTCTAGAAAATTATCAGCAAGGAAGCGAAGCCAAGACGGATGTCGCCACCACGACGAAACAACGTGAAATATACCACGTCGTGTGACGCTTGCTTACAAACTGCTACTCACTCTTTGAAACTAACTCATTTTGTGGCGTTGTTAGTTGAGTTTTTCGTAAAGATCACAAAGAAACGGCTTTAAAGAGAGGGTGTTCAGTGAAAGATCTCCCTGTTCACCCTTAAATCGATCAACATTAAGATGCCCTGGTGTGTGTCCTCAAAATGTTACTCTACTGTAACTGCTTTGTTTTGTTTGTTTGAGGAAGGGACTGAACTGTTTTCAATATGGTGTCTAATACCATGCCCAGTATCACTCAATATGGAGTGGGAAGGCTAAGCAGGAAGTTGCAGCAACAGTTGCAGCAACGACACTTCCTTAATGTTCTTTGGTCTGTTATTTACTTATGAAGTGGATGGCCTGACTCATTTTTGTTTAACCTTCAGGACATTTGAATAAAGCGTTGTGTAAGAAGATTGTGTTGCTTTTAGACTCTACATTACAGTTGTAATTGCAGTAGTTTCAACAGTTTATGAAAAGCTTTGCCTTTAAGTGTCCTGAGAATGCAAAGTTTCACACTGAATGTCCTCTGACATGCTGGTATGTTGACCTTGATAAGTTAGCTGATTCTGTTGCAAGAACTTTAAAAATAGAAGGCCCTTAAAGATCAGCTGTGAGGCCAGCAAAAGTGTTTTTTTTTGGGGT
>JAILXH010053005.1:0-13013 GCA_023558415.1 Piaractus mesopotamicus | reverse complement strand
CCCTCTGAAATTGGTCTGAACACTACTGCACTTTTTCTCAGAGCATTGATTCATATCCATGACACTGTGTGTCCTTATTCTGATTTGAATTCAGAGTTTCAAATATCTTCAGTTTCAGTTTTTGTTTAGCAAGTGTCTCTAGTTATGGTTACTGCATTCTTTTGTTAAATTAACAAGCTGTGAGCATAATTGAGTATTCATTTGTCCATCTATGCATTCATACCTGCATACAAGATTAAAAGTTTCTACTAGCAGTCTGTGACAGCAGACTACATAGCGTAGAGATGCCATTTTGAAGGGCCCTCTGATTCCAAAACACAAATTTCAAGTACAAAATTGTAGAATTCAGGCAGTGCCATATTTCAAGATTTATTCAGATCTTTCATGACAGCCCTATGGGAATGAGCTATGCCAAGAGCTAATAGCTATATGCTCTAGAGCCATATGATATGCTTTCAGCTAACATTAATTCAGTTGTATTTCTGGGGCGGGCCTGAATAATTGTAATACTGAAGTACTAGTTCACTGTGTTGGTATTTATTTCCATATTAATGATTAACCATTAACTGAAAAATACACAAATGTCTGACCAATGCTTTCGGGTAAAAAGTAAATTTAATTTCCGATAAGTAGTTCATATTTGAGTCAGCAGGTTTTTCATTCAACCCAAGGAAGTGCGGCTTGTTCTGGTAGTACTGCTTAGTGATGCATGGGTTTTCTGGCTCTCTGGCCTGACTCTGAACTGCTTGACTCCATTTAATTTTAACCAATAGCTCAAGAGCTGTTGATGCTCAAATTAGAGTAGCTACAGGTCAGTGATGAAAATCCATGCTTTTTGATTAAGTTATTGGTTAAAAAGTCAACCCCAACACCAAGATGTGCTGGTTAATGATGGAGTAATTTAGATTGTTGGCTATCTTTTAGCCTGTTTGTTAGCTGACCAGCCTAGTTCCAGTTAAGACACATAAGTTGCTAGCCCCTCAGTTTAAACAAAAAACAAGTTCTTATTACATCAATATACTCCGTGATCCATGCAGGCAGCATGAAAGTCAAAGATTAGTCTATTAACAGCACAAGTTTTTTATTTTTTATTTTTTTCGTGTTGTGGCGAAGTAATGAACAATTCACTTGTGAGGTGGTCATAGGTGTGCATACATCATGGATTTTACAATGGCTTAGAACGCGGCTCAGCCAATCAGATTTTAGGAACGGAACTAACCGTTTTACATCACGGTTATTTTGTTATTGTAAAACGTTATTGTTATTTTGTACAAAATACAGTATGTATAAATTTACAAATATATAATGCAAATTATATTGAATTACAAATAAATGTTATTTTCTTGACTCAGACTTAGTGTGCTCAGGTCTCGGTCTTGACTACAACATTAATATGTGATATGTGTAGTTAAGTAGACTACATTATGTCACTGTCATATGTTATTTTAGGCTGCATTTTTTCTTTTTTAATATATATCAAAAAATATATTAAATATTTTTAATATATTTAATAACACCCAAAGTCCTGTTTATATTAATACACAGTTGTAGGTTGTGTCCATGATTATAGGTTTGTCAGTTAACAGTTAATCACCAGCTAATAACAGTTGGTCATCAGTTAAAAGAATTTGCCAAAATGTGCATCCTTATTTCTTATTTATTTTTCAGAATCTTAGTCCTTTGTTAATCCCTTACACCCCAGTATAATTCTACAAATCCCAATTCTATAGAAGTTGGAGCGCTGCGTGAAATGAAAGCAGTGATTTGTAAATCCACTTTTCACTCTTTTTAAATGAAAACAGTACAACATTTTCATAAGGGCATAATATATTAATAATCTTTCACTGAAAAGACATGGCATACTGACAATACAGACCCCATATGATTGCCCAGCTAAAGGTATTTATAACAGATGAATAGCAGATAAATTATGGTTTCTAAACTGGATCGGTTTCTGCCGTTATTGATTAAGTGTTGTTAAAATGAAACCTTGGTAAACCAGCACTGTATTGTTTTGTACTGTACTGTTCAGTTATACAGGTCGAAAAGAATTTATTAATCACTACTTTATGTTTTTATTACTGACCCAAGATATGTTAGTGTCTGAGTTCTTCGGTCCAACATTTGAATAGTGCTCCCTAACCACTGTTTAGGAGTTACACTTTATTTGGTGTGATCTCAGACATCACAGATAGCACTAACTGACTATAGCAAACCATAAGCTACCTTATATTGCATATTCATGAACTGTGAAATCAACTGACTCTTCCATACTTCACATGCTCCGCGTCGCTCTACTTGACCTAATGTCGTAGCTACTAGGGGATGGCACTCATTTACAAATGCTCAGTTTTTGGATGCAAGAGACAGAATGGTCACTCTCTATATTTTGGAGTTACAAATTTACAGGTAACAGTTTAAGGTTGAAGTTGGCTTTCTATATGCTGTTTGAATTTTCTCCCCTTCCACCTTAAATAGCGCAGCATTGGTGCATTTAAAGTGGAATGGTGCATTTAAGGTGGAACGGAAAAGGGTGGAAGGGGAAAATTCAAACAAGAAGCTAGCAAGTAAGAAGCTGACTTCAGCTTCGTTTTAGCAATATAGTTGAAATGCAAAACCTTCAATTAGCTGGCTAACAAACAGAAAACTGGTTGTAAACAGTACCACTGAGAAGCCGCTATGGTGTTGTGAAAAAGAAATCTGTTTCTTCGATTTTTGCATATTTGTCACACTTGAATGTTTCAGATCATCGAGCTAATTTAATGTTAGAAAAGCAAACACAAAATGCTGTTTTATTTCAGATTATTTCATTTATTGAAGGAAAAATGCTGTTCAGCCCTACCTGGCCCTATTTGAAAAAGTACTTGCCCCTTAGCTACTAAATCAAGCAGTTAACCAAATTCAGTTGACTATTGGGTTCAGTTTCACTAGCCATACCCAGGCATGATTACTGCTGGACCTGTTATATCTAAACTGTAGCTAAAATAGAACCTGTCTGGCAATGTTAAGCAGGTTAGAAGGTCTCAAAAAGCAGCACATGATGCCATGTTTTAAAGAGATTCAAATACACATGCAAAACAAGTAATTGAAATCTACTGGTCTGGAAAGGTTTACTGGGCCATTGCTAAGTCTCTGGGACTCCAGCGAACCACAGAGAGAGCCATTATCTACAAATGGAGAAAACAGTGGTGAACCTTCCCAGAGTGGCCAGCCTACCAAAATCTCACCAAGAGTGCATTGATGACTCATCCAGGAGGTCACAAAAGGCTTCACTTGCCTCAGTTAAGGTCAGTGTACATGATTCCACATGAAGAAAGACATGGGCAAAAATAGCATCCATGGGAGAGTTGCCAGGCGTAAACCACTGCCGATCAAAAAGAACACAAAGGTTGGTCTCACATTTGCCAAAAAACATCGAGATGACCCCCAAGACTTCTGGGACAGTATTATGTGGACTGATGAGTCAAGGTGGAACTTTCTGGAGGACATGGGTCCTGTTACATCTGGCGTAAAGCTAACACTGCATTTTACCATAAGAACACCATACCAACAGTCAAACATGATCATGGTAGTGTGATGGCCTCTGGCTGCTTTGCTACTGCAGGACCTGGGCGATTTGTCATAATTGATTAAACCATGATATTTGCTCCCTATCAAAAAAATCTAAAGGAGAATGTCTACCCGTCAGTTCTTTACTAATGCTTAAGCGCTCTTCGGTTGTGCAGCAGGACCATGATCTGAAGCACACAAGCAAATCCACTTCTGAGTGGACGAAATTACTTTTTTCACATGGGTGATATGGGTTTTTAATTTTTTTAATTTATAATCTTCAATATATGGAATGATAATTTAAAAGCTGCATTTTGTGTTTACTTGTGTTGCCTTTCTCTTTATATTAAAGTTAGTTGGTTGATCTAAAACATTTAAATGTGACAACTAAGCAAAAATAGAAGAAATTGGTTGAGGGGCAAATATTTTTCACAGCACTGTACAAGACAGTGATTTTCAGGTTCTTGTTCAGAATTTCCCTTTTCAGGTTTATACAATTAAGGCCAAGTTGATGCAGTTTATACAATTAAGGCCAATGATACGTTTGACACATGAGCAGTCAATCATTCCACTACACCCACACAGCAGAATGGTAAAAGGCGAAAGAGGAAAAAAAGGAAATACACATTACTCCTTTTAATGTCATTTTTGGGGAAAAATGAGAAAGTAGCTTAAATATATAAAATTGTTCTGCAGAGATATTTTTTTCACAGATTCTGGAAAACAAGTCTGCTCCATGGTATGTGGCCAAGTTAGCAAGTATGGCTAAAACAATCTTTTTTTTTTTTGTTTGTTTGGGTTTTTTTTGTTTCTTTTCCCGGTCCTTCAATACAATACACCAATTTTTTCCATGTAGAAAATAAACTTCATAGTACTGAAAATGGACTTGCATTCATTTCTGTTGTACGTACATGCTACATTGCCAAGTCTGCTGCTACTAAAGCTGCACACGAAGCTAACAAACACATAAAAAAACAAGCTGATAATTCGATAATAATTATATAATGTTGATGCAGAAGAAGGAGTGGATAGCTGCTTGGCTAAGTGCCGCTACAACTAAGAATCTGCAGCCATTCACACAGCCTTTGTCATGGTTAGGTACCGTGTTTTGTTGTGTTTGTGTGTGTGTGTGTGTGTGTGTGTGTGCATGTATGTGTCTGACTTTCACAGAGGGAGGTACTTTGCGATGAGCACTACGTCCAGAGTGAAACTTTTGAGGAAAAGCTTAAGATCATGCTTATTTATAATTGCTATATAGCGTTGCTATATTTCCTACAATATAATAACAGTAAAAGCTCTCTTTTGTTTCACTGAATATACAAACAGGTCAATAAATATTTGGAGGTCAACAGTCATTGTTATTTTAGAGGGCTAGCATAGCATAATGTAGTACAGTAAGTAATGAGTATGATTTTTTTTTTTTTTTTTTTAAAAAACACCCCAATTAAAAACCACGAGCTGTAGACAGCTGCAGTAAAGGCCATGCAGAGCATCCCCAGAAGAGAAACCAAGTGTTTGGGGAATATCCAAATATTTATGGACCTGACTGTATGAACGACGAACAATATAAGGATGGGAGTGCTAGATGGATTCAGTGTTTTCCTTTTGCTGACATCACAGAGGGTCCTTGGAGACACTGAGTACTTATTACAAATACTTTACTGTTTGTTCTGTTCTGCTGGGTGAAGACATTTTAATGCACTCCCTCTAGAAACTGCAGTGAATACTCATTTATGTGTAAGTTCCTGTGGTCAGTTGAGCAATGGTGTTATCTGCTGTTTCTCAAGTGAAAGAATTACAGTGCAAAAGACAAACCTAAAATTGCAGTAACCTCTCATTTGCTCTTTCTCTCTTTTTTTCTTCTTTTTTCCATATTTACAATTCACTGGCATTTACAGTGCTAGCTCATTGCCCACATTCATTGTTGTTAGTAGTACTTTTAAACCTTTTTTAAAATCCATTCCTTTTTTTTACGTTCACTACACCCCATGGAATTGCACCCCGTGTAACATGTCGGTGGAATCCATTCTTCCATCTGCCTGAGCATCGTTTCCTCTACCACCACAAAGCATAATATATAAATCTCTACACCACCACAAAGCATAATAGAGCCAGCCCCATGCTTCACAGTTATTAAGATGTTATTTTTACCAAATACTGCTAATGTTTCTCTCTAAACACATCTTTGGTGATTGTGGCCAAAGAGTTCTGTTTTTTACCTAATCATTCGACAGCACTTGCTTCCAAAATGCCTCTGGCTTACTTAGATCTTGTTTTGCTGACTTCAGACATTGGCCCCTATTCTTCAAAGATGCGTAGGGTCAAATCTTGTTGTAAAATGAGCCATGCAAATTTTACTGACACTTTTGTTATTAATCAATTTCATGTAGTATATCTGAAACTTATGTTTGGGAGTGTGTTTAAATTTGAGCATAATAGTTTAACAACATGATACAATTGCTTGATTTGTGGTCAACTAACCAAAAATATGAATATAATCTATAATACCAATAATAACAAAAGTAGATTTACTTATTTTACAACCACATTGGTAAAAACAAATGCTGCAACAGTTCATGATCAGTGTTCCATTTAAAGACATCTAACACTATGCTGTTGTTTTAGACTTCTCACACTGCTCTAAAAGTAAAGAAATAAAAAAAAAACAGGTAGTGCAGAAGCCTTTTCATATAGTGCAGTAATACAGTATTTAAATGTTTTTTTGAATAATAATCACACTACACCATCTACCATCTTAAAAAAGCTGTTGTGTTTCACTTTTTTTTTCTTCTTTCCAGTCTCATAATTTTAACACTTTTTAAACTTTGGTCAGTAGAGGGAGCAATCACCACTTGACTTCAGACTTCACCTATGAGCATAGCCATTGGCTTGCAAACCACTGAATGCTGTCATTTTATTGGCTCTGTAACAAAACATCTGCATGAATTAGTGTGTGCTTCATGTAAATGATATGTGAATGAGTTACTAGTGGGCTGGCACTTGATTTCATGCACTAAAGCTGTTTTATCATTTGCATTCAGATCTCTGCTTGTTTCCACATCATACAAATGATTTCTGAACCAGACACAAAGTAGTTTGTATGTCATTAAAGGTGGTCAAATTTGTGCTCTTTTTTATGTAGCTTTGATGAATAAGAGCCACTGACTTTTGTGATGAGATTGCAGGTTACCTCTATTTCTTTAAGTCACACTCGTAATTTAAAAGAAGATGATGGCTACCTAGGTTATTCTCCAAAATATCCTGATGTATGTGTGTCTGCTCAGTGTCTAGAGAGTAAAGGTTTGCATTGCCAGCCAGTAAACCAGAATAGCAATTGTTCATGCCTTTGCTGCTAGTACTACGTTGAGAAATGGAATGGCATAATCACTTTTCCAGAAATACAACAAATGTGGATTGTTGTTGAAATAAAAGTTCTTAACTTTGATAACTGCCATTAGCATCTCAATGCCTAGGCCTTATTGTGCTGTATATAGAAAATGACTCAGTCTGTTCCCATACTTCCTAATATGGCATTGTGCAATGTTTGGCCTACAAATAGCATGGGAGAACAAGAGTTCAGGGCGACTTGGCATACTGGTATGCAGCGTTCTAATGTGCGATAACATCGAAGATCTCTACTTCTGGAACACATCTGAAACTTCCAACTTTGAAATAAAGCATTGGTCTTTTCTTTCTGCCTTAAAAGGCCATAAAGTGACATTTGTACATTTTTTAAAAAAGAAAAATATTCCTCAGATTAGACTAGGTGTGTGTGTATAATGTATAAAGAAGTTGACAGTCTTTGTACTGTAGTTCTACAGGCTTTACTTTCTTTAACTTTCAAGTTCATAGCTTCAAAAGCTACAAAAAGTAAAGGCTGTAGAACTATAGTACAAAAACTGTTGATGTACTGTGGACATGGAACTGTACAGTATTAACAGAATTCAGCTTTATGAAATGTTGTTAAAATGTAAAACCTAGCTAATTATTTTTATGTTTATATTATAGTATAATACAGGTATGTATGTGTAATGGATAACTTGTGCTGATATACTGAATAATTGTGTGTGTTTGATGATTTGCTGTTTTGTATTTTGGCATATACTGCTGTGTGTGTGTGTGTGTGTGTGTGTGTGTGTATGCAAGTTTGAACTGAGCAGTGACTGGGGTCTTTGTACTCTTAGAGATTTTCCTAAGAATAGTACAGGAAGGGTGTGATCTGTATCTGGTGGTAAATGACTCAGTTGCCTTACTTCCTGCCATGGTAAAATGCAAGTGGACCAAGTTTTCAGTTAGGTATATTCATGGTAATGTGTGTGTTTTATTAAACTTTTTTTCCAGTATGTTTTTTCCTTTTGTACTAGCCCATAATATATCGACAGTAATTACCTTGTTTAAACCACTCTTTTCCATGATTATTGATGTTGGTTTTATCTAATCACCATGGTTACATTGAGTCAAATCTGATAGGAGCTGCACAACTTGGGAATTGAACACCTTTGGCTGGTCAGGTAAAATGAAATAGATTTGACTCTGCTAAAGCCACATCAAGCATGTGAACAAGTATAGATTGTTGCCGTTGAACCCCACCGAATAGGGACACGGCAAGATTCATACCACTCATGTCTACTTCCTCCAGACTAAAAAAGTGCATTAGTCAATATATTTCTTTTATTGCTAGTGTTAATAACCTGGAAAATGGGTAAAATATGCTTAAAAAATCTTTTAGCAATGGCATCAGCACAAGTATATTATGTGTCAGGGAAACCCCGTTTGGAAAACTGCAGGGCAGGGCAGAGGGCTTGTCTATGTTTACATTGACCTCCTGTCAGTCATTTTATAAGACCTTCACCTACAGCACATTACTCGGCCCCATCTCCATCTGCTCAGCGAAGAACACATGTCAAAGTCCAGTTAGCAACCTGCTCTGGCAGGAAAAAGAAACCTGTTGTGCTGCCAAAAACATAATGACAAGAAACATGCTAAAACAAGAATCAACATTAGAAGTTTTTTAAAGATAGAATAATTACATGCAAAAGGGATTGAAATTGGATGCAGAATAGTACAGGAAGCGTCGTTCCACCTGGACATTTACGTAAACACGAGCTGAACTGTTTGAACGGCCAACTTTATGTAACAAATCAAATAGATAAATCTTTACTCCCTCCGTGGACCATCTTCATTGAGATTTGTGGGGGCTCATTATGAGACAAAACAGAACAGTAAATGCACTCTTGACTATTCTCAAGCAGCAAATCGATATGAACTAAATATCAAGTGTTTATAGGCTTGAAAAAGTCACAATCCCCCATACAAAAGAAACAGGGGAGTGCCCGCCTGGTCTGAATACTTGGATAGCATGATTAGAAAAAATGTCTCTCTGAATAAATTAAATATAACGCTATGACATCTAAATTTACTTAGTGTAGTACATTGGTACTTTGGGGGGAAAGCAGTATTGTAGCCCTCTCTTGATGCTTATTTATTTTATCTAGGTTCCTGAAAACAAGCACAACCACCCTGAGAGAAATTGGCAGGTTGTTAGCATCTTGTAAAATTGTTGTTTTAGCTATGAAAAAAACTGCACTCAATTGTGTGCTTTATTGAGATGTAGGCTATAAAGGATGTTGATCTCTCAAGCAATGTTAGCATAATGCCATACTTGTATCATCTGTAACTAAATAACACAGTAAGGGAATATCCTTAATAATTAGCCTACCTTATCGCTAGAAAGTGAAGTTATGACAATGCCTGGTAATGCTGGCAAATTCTAGATGAACTTTATGCTGGACACCGTTGATTCTTACAGGCATGCTTTGTGTTGATGAGCAAGAATGGGAGGCAGATTTAAAGATGAAAACAAAAACGTTCCAGTGTAGTAGTTTTTAGATTTAGCCGTGTTTTGACAGGCTAGTTTTAACATAAATTGAGAAGAAAAATAAAAGAAGCAAGATTTTAAATATTGACAGTAATAAAATAAAACTGTGTCTGTTGAGAAACTGTAATTGGTTAGAAATTACCAACAATATAACAATAAATGCTAAAGCATGTAACTTGTGCCAACTGCACTTTTTTCTGATACATTTATTTTAATCAAAAATAAACCATAAATTCTATTTTGGTGTGCCATTTCAGGTGCAGTCATTTTCTTTTTAATGTGACCTATATCCGACATCAGGTTAAACAGATTGCGCTACTGAACTGATCCACATGTGCAAAAGACCACCAGGCCATCTGGCACACTCCAACAAACACAGCTGTCCTTTATGTTTCCTTAAGATTAAAAGACTCCTGTGAATTGCTACATTAAACTTGTACAACAAACAGCAGAGACTAAACCAACGTTGAACAAAGTTTCCTGAAAAAATAAAGATTCCGTGCCTGTTTTCATTGCGGAAGCAGATCAAACAGAGAAGTTCAAGGTTCTTTTATTTTCCTGTTGGGAAGAAGAATACTAGAAAAGTTGCATTAATTCTGATCTGACTGTTAAGCCAGGGGTTGCACTGATGTATATCAGATGTGTATTGGATTTTTAATACCACATGACCATCCGAGACAGAATCGGAATCAGATTTCGTGTATTTCTGGAAAATATCGGATTTGAGCCACTTTTACTTGAAGTGTGAACACAGTCAAAATGTAGTCAAATGATGTTTGGTGTCCAAAGTTTGCATTTTTAGTTTTGCACTGGAGCTGCAAGGTTAATTTAGCTAACAAGTAATGGAAACAATTGCACCTCAGTTTAGCATCATACAGATTGCATGTCTAAATCATCACACACTTGCCTTAAACTGCTGCAGCTGTGTATGTGTAATCTCAATAAGACTTCATTATGTGATTTCTGACACTGAATGGCATACTGATTTCTAAAAAAAATTCATGCTTCAAAATGGCTCCTGCTGTTGTTTCAGGCTGAGAAATGTACTCTGTCCATTTCACAGTTAGTGTGCGACAATTTCTGCGTGCAGTTTGAATGATGCTAATTGGCTCCAATACTTGTCAGCTACATTATCCTGAAATAAGCAGACTTCAAACACCACACCTCTTGGCTTAGGGGAAGTTGTGGAATATGTACGTGGAAATTTTAGAAACAAGGGTTAGTTTTGTTTCACTGAATGTGGGATTAACACTGTGGGATAGTGGTTTGGTAGTCTCTTGCAACAGTTCGCTGCTGTCATTGACAGGAAGGAAGTTCTTTCTCACTCTTGCGCTCTCTCTCTCTCTCTCTCTCTGTCTCTGTCTTTCTCAACATGCTCTTGTTTTCACATGTGGCCTTCGTTGAACCACTTATCCCTCCCTCACCCTTTATAGGCAGAGGTTTCCCCTTAAAAGGACTTATTTGTAGTTTGTGACCTACTGAACCATGCTCAACACGTACATGAGAGAAAATGTAAATGATTATATGACAGAATTCAGTACAAAGAACAAGAAAAAATCTCACTAATCTAAATAGCAAATCAGGCAAGGGAGACCAGGGAGGGTTGTGACAAGCTTAATAAGCTTGTAAAACTAGCAATGTCATGATATTTTGTCATAAATTAATTTACTAATTTACAACTGTGGTTCCAAAAAGGTTCAACAGTATATGAAATGCCTAGACACCAACTGTGATTCACTTTAGAAACTGGAATTTATTTCCAGTTCTTCTGTTATTCAGGTCGTTAGCTGTTCAACCATACAGGGCCTTTGTTGTTGTACTTTGAGCAAAATAAGACACATTTTCAATGTGAGACAGATCTGGACTTCAGGCAGGCCAGTCTAGAATCTGCATTCTTTGATTACGGAGCCATGCTGTTGTAAAATGTGCGGAATGTGGCTTGCCGTTGTCATTTTGAAATAAGCATGGAGATCCCTGAAAAAGTTGCTTCAAAATGTGTTCAGCAATAAAGATGCTTTCACAGATGTGCAAGTTACCCACAAATAGCGCCCCATAGCATGACAGACCCCAGCTTTTGACCTTGTCGATAGTAGCAATTTTGATGGTCCTTTTCTTTTTTGGCCCAGAGAGCACAACGTCTACTATTCCCATAAACAATCTGAATAGTTGACTTGTCAGACCACAGTACACATTTCCACTGAGCATCAGTCCATTTCAGGTGTTTTATTGTGGAATGCTGTGTTAGCTTTATGCCAGATGTATAGGGATCCCCTCTTTTAAAAAGTTCCGTTTTGGACTTATCAGTCCACAGAACATTGTTTTTTGGCAAATATGAGATGAGCCTCCATATTCCTCTTGGTTAGTGGTGGTTTTCTTCTTGCAACACTTCCATGGACACAGTTTTTGCTCAGTGTCTTTCTAATGCTGGACCCTGACCTTATCTGACTCTAACTGCAGTTCCTAAGACATTCGTCTGGGTTCTTTTATGACTTCCTGGATGCATTGTCACTTTGCTCTTGAAGTGCAATCTCAAATAGACTTCCTTTTGTGGTTTCTGACACTGAGTGACATTCTGATGTCTATAGAAATTGTTAAAATTCATGCTTCAAAATGGCACCTACTATTATTTTAGGCTGAGAAATGTACTTTGTCCATATTATAGCTAGTGTGTGACGATTTCTGCATGCAGTTTGAATGATGCTAATTAGTTCTAATGCTTGTTAGCTACAAAAGCCTGAAAGAAGCAAACCTCTGACACCACACATCTTGGCTTATCTACATTTGGTTGTAAGGGCGAAATTGTCAAATGTGAAAACTTTAGAAACAAGGGGTGGATTTGTTTCACTGAACATGTGATTAACACTCTGGGGTGGCAGTTTGCTAGTCTCTTGCAACAGTTTGCTGCGGTCATTGACAGGAAGGAAGTTCTTTCTCACTCTTGCGTTCCCCCCTCGCTCGCTCTCTCTGGAGTGAGGTAGGTGAACCACTTATGGGAAGGTCCACCACTGTTCTAAGTTTTCCCCATTTGGAAATAATGGCTCTTACTGAGGCTCGCTGGAGTCCCAGAACTAAATGATTTTGTAACCCTTTCCATAGTGAGGTACATATCAGTAAATTTCTTTCTCACCTCTTCTGGAATGTGTTTTGCTCGCAGCACAGTGTGGTGCTTGTTGAGACACTTTAGCCTGTTTCACATTGCTGGAAAGGTTCTATTTAAGTGATGTTATTCAGCAGGTCTAGCAGTAATCAAGCCTGTGTGTGTCTAATTAATTGATTGCAATGTAGAGCTACATTTTGTTAATTTGTTTGACTGAGTAAATAATACTTTTTCCTCATGGCCAGTTGGTCTTGGATAGCTTTTTCTTTAAATAGATGAAATGATCATTTGAAAAATATATATTTTATGTTTAAACAGGTTGTGTTTGACTTTTTTGACTGTGTTTAAATTTTGTTTGAAGATACGAAGCTATTGTGACAAACAAAAATGGAAAAATGGAAGAAATGAGAAGGCAAATACTTTTTCACAGCAATGTATGTTTTACAGATGACTTTGTATTAATGTTTATATATATATATATATATATAT
>JAILXH010052996.1:0-15316 GCA_023558415.1 Piaractus mesopotamicus | reverse complement strand
CACACACACACACACACACACACACACACACACACACACTTGACTAAGCATCCGCTTCAAGGTAAAACCCCCACCCACACACACACACACACATCTATTCTATCTTTATGAGGGTTATCTGATATTCCTGTGCCCTTGCCTGAACCTATTCTTAACCCTCACCTACTAATGAAAAGAAAGTCTTTGACTTTTGAAGTTTTTAAAGTGATAGCTGCATTTAACGTTCATCTTCACTGTAAATCCAGATTAATGTACAAAATGGACATATTTTGTGAGTAACTTTCTACAGCTTTTTGAGTCATTTGTCTGTGTTGCAACAAAATAGTGCAATTTACAAATATCAGGTATTTGTGGGCAGTAATGTGGACAACATTAAAAACAACTTACACAAAAATCAGACTTCTGATGGGGAACTGAGCAAGGGCTGGCTGAGTGGTATCGACTGTACCTAATGAGCAACATAAGCAGCTGCTTAGGGCCCTGCTGCCACCAGGGGGCCTCCTAACAACTTCTGGGTCCTTACAGTATTACATTATGTCATTGGTTTTGGCTTGTAGTTGGACAACAACAAGTAATCGATCAAGGGTCTATCTAATAAAGCAAGTTCAACAAAAGCAGTAAACAAATTTCTCTGTAAATCCAGGTTTAGATACTCAGGCTGTTATTGACATGATAATTTTACAGTACTTCAGCTAACAAGATGAGGGCACCTAAAAACACTACTTGGGGCCCCAAAAAGGCTAAAGTCAGCTGTGTGGCTAGGTGTTTAGCAGAGTCTAAAAAAACCCTATGATTTAAATAAATACATGTAAAAGTTAAACTTACCTACACCATGATGAGAGCGCATGGTAGATCCAGAAAGAAAAGGAAAATACATCAATTATAATGATATGAATATAGCTCTGGACAACATACTCCGCATATTCTTGTGTTTTCCTGCCATATCATGCCCACTTTAGCTAAGGAATAGTTTGTAATGAGCTGATTATTTGGATTAGGTGTGTTTGTAGCAGGGAAAAATTAAAATGTACACTCCACACTGTTAGAAATAAAGGTTCTGTTCAGGTACATTTCTCGTTCATCAAGGTGCAAACAATGTAAATGTTCCCTGAAAGGTACAACAGTGGTTTTAAGGTCTGATTGTGAACCTTAAATAAGTTTTTCCAGGTGAAAAGTACATATGTGTAGCTTTTCATAACCGAATGCTTTAAAACAGAACAATAAAATTAAAAGCATGGAGACGAGACGGGGTGTGTGGAGTCAGTACAACTTAGAGAATATCATTTCAGTGGATTATGTTACAGTTATGTTCCCTGACTAAAGGTACTGAGATGGACCCTTGAGGGTCCCACCCCAGTGACAAGAGGGAGATTGACCCAGTGACAGTTTACTACCTTTTATTTCTAAGAGTGCAGGCACTCCATGATCAGGGCAGGGAACCACTGATCTAACAGTACATGTCCGCTATGCATGGCCCAAAAATCTCCCTTTGCTCCCTTTGCCAGTGCCTTGCCACTTGAGTGGCATATCTGTGTTCAACACAGGACATGAATGATCTGTGAATTATGAAATCACGGATTTCTGATGAATTCTCTTCTTATTGAAATGCACAACTCTCATTAACTTGGTTCTAAAACAGACCTCTTGAAGTGAATATTTCTGTGAAGTGTGATACATTTGTTTAGTTAAAGTGTACCTCATTTATTTTTTGTCTGTTTACAATAGCATCCAATCACACATCCCCATTTAAATAGGCTACTATTAAACTTTTCTAAGCTATAACAATGGAAATTAAACCTTCTAATAAGCTACACCATGCCGTCAACAAAATGTGACAGCTCTAAGAAGCGAAAAAAAAAAGTTGCATAGTTCAATTCAAGAGCCTTCATCAAGAAGGAACTGCGTATGTCCATGCTCATTCTGTATGGAAAATAAGTCCCAAGGCCCATTGAGACAGCTGTTTAGCTTCTTGAGGGAAACTGGCAGAGAATGTAAGACTAAAAGTATAATTTCTGACACAACCTTCAACAGCTTACACTGCCAAACCAACCAAGAAAAAAGACAGAAGAACATAAACTGAAAGACAAAGAATATGGCGAATCAAGAGCAAAGAAAAGAGCGATCATTAGCGTGGCTTTCAAGAAAGAGCTAAGGGAGTTACTGGCCATGAAGTTACACTGAGTGATACTACTAGTTAAATAGTTAATTTTAATGTTAGCTGTTTAACTAGCTAATGTAGTTGTCCATTAACTATGTCAGCCAGCTTAAGCTGTAGCACTAGCTAAGAAGATTAGCCAGTAAATAGCTAACAAATAATCTGAGGCTAACAAACTGGGCTCTGAGCTTTGAGGAAGCTAATTATTGCCTGTGTTACCTAATGTTAGCTAACGGATCAGCTTTCTCAGTGTCTGCCTGAAGGAAGGAAGGCTATATTTGTTATGTCATTTGGCTGTTTTAGTAACTTTAGCTAACCTGCCAACATAAGTATGCATTTAAAGCTAAAAAGGATGTTTACACATTACATAAGCAAAACAAGACAAAAGCATAAAATTAGATAAAGCTGCCGCACAAATCAGCAAAGTGGAAACATGAAATACTGATGAAACACTAAAAGAAATGGGGACAGTGACAGACAAACTCAATGATTTGGAATCTTGCATCCATAAGAAATAATGTACCATAAGAAATATGTGATGTGCCTGAAGTTATGAAGGGCTGGTCAGTGTCACAATTCGAGAATCTAATCAGAAATTAATTTTTACTTCTTTAGGACATGTATTTCTGGAAGGTGGGGGCTGCTTTTTTTTTTGGGCCTACTTTTCTAGACTTTATATGTATTTTGCTCATGATTCACTTGCCTGCCTTAAATGATTAGAGACTTTTACACCTGATTTAACTAAAGACAAGATTAAATTTGTTAAAAGTTGATAAACAATGGGTAAAGTTTGAAGGCCATTGCATAGGTACAATAAAAGCATAGCTGCAGTCATGATAGGCTTCAATGCGGAAAGTTTTTGATGAGATCATTGGGACAATTCTGCGTCGATGGAGTGCCTAGAATCCAACACAAAGTACTTTAGTTAACAAATGAGGATCAGCATTTCAAAATCTAAACAAATATCTTTGTGCAGCCCAACTTTAACCTCTGAGTTATTGGTGTAATTTTGACTATATGAGTTTGAAAGAAACTTGAAACATCTCTTCAGGCTTGCCAGGTTCAAATTCTTTTAGGAGAGAAGCACTTATGAATTGGGATTTGTTTATATACTTCCAGCTTGAAACTATTAGAACAAGTGAAAACAGAACACTCATGAGACACGAACCCAGTGATGAAAGTTATGATGAATACTTACAAAAACAAAACGTTTTCACTCTCTGTTATCTTTGATGTAATGTAAAGCCAACTCCTCATAATACAAGAAATGTACGTGGGAGCAAAGAGTTGAGTGTAGTCATCTCAGAAGAAGAGCACGATCAGTGCAAAACACAACAGACTTCTGCAAACTCCCAGAAATGGAGGAAAAAAAATACACCTAAAGTTAAAAGCTAATCTGTTTATTTTTAGTGGCAAACCATGCATATATAAATAAATAAAGTCTGAATCTTCTAAGCAAAGTCAGTGGTTAGGTATCATGTAGAAGATATTTCAGATGCGGCATACACCATAACCCGTTAAGAGCCATATTTGAAATTATTAAATTTACTTTGACTCATATGTCATCTGAGCCTGCCTGAGCATAAGTCTAAAGATTTTTTTCAAATCTACCACACCATATGGCTAAAATACAGGTTAATATCACTTAATTATATTAAAGTCCAAATTAAATTTAGTCTTTTGGTCACATGGGGCTATTGAGCTTGAAGAAAACAATAGAAAATCCACTTTTGATTGCGAATAAAAGTATAAAAATAAAGCGTGGCCTAAAAAATCCAAATGAGTACTATTAGATTTTCATGCAAAGTATAACTTTACACACTTTTGGCAATTTAGACCAATCAGAAAATGTTCTGTGGCATTTTTCCTTATCACTTGTTGGATATGAATGAGTTAAGAAAGAAAGAAGTTTATGAAAAGTAATGGCATATAGAAATGTATTATAAAGACACTGGCAATGCATTTTGTATAACTGTTGATGCAAATGACTGTAATTATTAAATTACATGTTGTATCTGTTCTTTCACTTTAAAATATAACCTTCACAAGCTGCACCCTCCCCCCCACCCCACCCCTTATTTCCTGTTTAAGTTGACAAGCCAAATAAAGACCAATGCTCAAAATACAAACAGAATTCAGCACTGAGGTTTGGTGTGCGATGTAATTTCATAACAAGCACTTGCCCACACAGCTTCTGTACGCCGCCATTTCCTCCCCTGTTTCCTGTTTCGCTCGAAGACAGTCCCTGTGTGCTGGGCTGATTATTGTTCAAAGTGATGAAAGAGAAGACGAAAATCACACGAAAGGGAACAGCCAAAGCTTAAAGAGCTTTTTCAACAATAACAGTTATGCCCCAGGCGTCACCTCTTCCACTGACCCGTACCTTTAAGGCAACCCATATAAACGCACTGCATTACACTCAGCCAGGGTGCACCTAGCATAATCAAATCCATCCCATCTGAAAGGCTGCTCGTTTCAATGGAAACAAATACTGCATGTGAGGATGTGTGAGAAAAAATAGATGATGTACTTTTCTAGACACCATAACTTAATTTGTATGACATGGAGGTCGACTCGTATGACATTTTAATACATTTTGGCCAAATGAAGCACTGAAGCCTTACAAAGACTTTTGAATTGGCAGATACACTTTAAATCAGTAAAACCTCTCTACCTAATTAAAGGTACCTAATTGGTTCTTGGCTGTATGGATCTAGAAAAAATATTCAAAGGGGAATTCCATGTTTTTTTTCTAAATTTCTGCGTACAGTATATGGCCAAAAGTATGTTGATGCCCCTTCTTATTTTTAAGTTCAGACAAAACATAGCAAAGCTTTTATTTACATGGAAACAGTGGTGCATTGAACACTGTTGTATTACTCAAGTGTTGCAACTATGGTAGCTGAGAAGGGCATTCCTGGCATTTTTGGAGCCTGATGTAATGGTTTTAAATACAATACATGTTTAATACTTCAAAATAGAACTTCTAACATCTTTACTTGTTGCGTAGACGAAGCTGCAGTGGCTGCATTTGTACAAAGCTTCATTAGAATCCATTGTGTGCACTGCCTTTATAATATGGCAGTGTTTATAAACACATTATATGCTGATTGGATAACACTTCTGACACACCCATCAAACCAGAAAATGTAAGCTACCCGGACAAAAAATTTGTCAACTTGCACGTATAAGGTGCAAGTCTCTTCAGTCTCTTGCAAATGCCGTTGCATGAGAATAATTGGGCTATTAATATCTGTGGGGTGTGCGACAGGATCCATAGATTGAGAAGAGGTGGTACAGTGCAATTAATGTCTTGTTCGATGTGTGGAAAAAGGGTCGCAAAGCAAATGTTAATGATTGGTAAAAAGCTGTAATTGCATTTGGGTGTGCCAAAGGCCATAGTGTGAAGGAAGTAGCTGAATTTACAGGTGTATCGAAGTGTACGGTCATACGGGTCTACCAGCAGTGGCAAAAATCCTAGTCTACAGGAAATTCTTGTCATAATTGTGGCTGAAAGATGAAACTGATGGACAGGGACCACCAATGTCTGTGAATAAAATTGCTTCGCTTCCAGGCAAGAATTGCTTCTAGAAGTCATTGCAGGTCCTCCATAACCAATTTCTGAAAGAACACTCCACAGAGAACTGAATACCATAAACACATATAGTAGAATGGCATGCAAGAGGTCATTCACTTCTGCTCACAAAGTTGCCCAGTTACAGTGGGCGAAGAGGCACAAAAATTGGACAGTTCATGACAGGAAATGTGTTATCTGGACAGATGAATCTCATTTCTGCCTGTATGTGAGTGATTCTAGGCGTTGTGTTCATTGTAGACCTCAGGAGACCTCCAATGAGGACTGCATGCAAGGTGTGGTTCAAGCTGGAGGTGGCTCTGTGATGTTCTGGGGCTGTTTTAATTACAGAGAAATGGGTCCTTTGATTGAGGTGACAGTAAATTTGAACCACAGTGCCTACACTGACCTGCTGGGCAACGAGGTTTTGCTTTTTGTTCATCATCTTACCGAGGAACATGACATTCCTATCCCTGTATATGATGACAATTCTTGCATTAAGAGGGCTGCAAATGTGACTGACTGGCATGACGAACATTCAGGAGCATTCACACATCTGGACTGGCCTGCAAATTCCCAGATTTGAGTCCTCTTGAAAATCTGTGGGACAACATGAAACAGTGAGTAAGGCGCCAGGGAAGGTATCCATGAAATCTGGCTGAACTGCCCAAGTTGCCCAAGAGTGGCTAAACATTGATGTTGCTTACGTCTAGAAACTTCCAGTCCATGCCAAATCGAATCGTAGCTGTTTTTTTCTGCTTGTGGTGGTATTACACTGTTTGGTATGTTTCAGTCATAGGTGACTAATTTTTTGTTAGTGAGCTTACCTCAAAGCCTGTTGCACACTATTTTGATGAAAGATGTGGTTTAACCTGGAAACCACAGCAAAATAGTGTACAACGGTTTGAGACTGAACGTACCCCAGGTGTTTTTAGCCACATCCATTGCTAAGTGTGTAAAATTAAGTGCACAGACAAACACTGGCAGTATAATGGGTCAAACTGAAGATCTCAGTGACTTTATATGTGGCACTGTCATAGGATGTCCACTTTGCCACAAGGCAGTTTGTGAAATTCCTGCCCTGTTAGATCTACTCTAATAAACCATGAAACGAGTGTCTATGGCTAAGCAGCTGGACAGAAGCCTAAGACCACTATGTGCAATTCCAAATGTCAGCTGCTAGGGTGTAAGGCATGCTGCCACTGAACTCTAGAACACAGGAAACATGTTCTCTTGAGTAATGAATCATGTTTCACTGATCTGCCAGTATGATAGATAAATCTAGGCTTGACAGATGCTAGCAGAACACTCAGAACACTACCTACCATAATGTATGGTTCCAACAACAAAGTTTGGTGGAGGAGGGATAATGGTCTGGAGCTGTTTCAGGTTTTGGGTTCAGCCCCTCTCAGCTCCAGGGAAGGGTAAAGTGTATGCTACAACATACAAAGAGATTTCAGACAATTTGGGGACAACAGTGGCAATAGTTTCCTGTTCCAGCATGGCCACTGTGCGCAAAGCAAGTTCATAAAGACATTGTTTGATGAGTTCAACCCCACTAGACACCTTTAGGATAAATTGGATCATTGATTGTGAGATTGTGATCTTGTCCAACATCAGTGCCTGGCCTCACAAATGTTCTTTTCACTGAATTGGCACAAACACACCACAATCTTGTGTAAAGCTTTCCCACATAAGTGAAGGTTGTAGCAACTACAAAGGTGGGCCAACTTCGTATTAACGCCCATGGTAATGGAGTGGTATGTCCAACAAGCTCATATAGGTGTGATGGTTAAGTGTCCACATGCTTTTGGTCAATGAATGACTCTTTGCCTAAAAATAATTTAATTATGCAAGACATAACAAAACCCTTTCATTTACAGCAATTACATTGTGGAGACTCTTTGAACTTTTAAAGGTTTATTACACTCATACATCTCATCTACAAAAATGTTTTTAAAAGAACCACCCAGTGAAATTTGCTCCAAACATTGCACCAAGCACACATTTACAACAAGCTAAAACGACAGCGAATTAAGAGAATGCCTTTCGCAACATGTCTTTTAATGTCATTTTGCCAAGTAATATATTCAGCATAGTCATTATGGAACATGCACTGTGATTAACTGCGATAAGGAGAACACTCACCAAGCTCATTTAAAAAAGAGAGCTGTTAGATTTTCATATAACTTAATTAATTATTTTACAGGATGTTAATTATTCATGGACATGTGTGGAACCTTGTAAGGTCAAAACTGCATTCATAATGTATCCATGTCTATTTTTAACATAGGAGACAGACATGGAGTCGAATAGCCCCGGCTTTTACTGCAGGAAGTGTTTAGTAGCTACTGAAGTGGTCTAGTCACTTTAATTAAGCATTTCGTGTCTACCTGTATTTGAAAAGCATTGCTGTGACAGTATTAGCCATTCCACATCACTGAGACCTGAAACATAAGGAAAACATTTGTACGGGTAATAACTTATGGAAATCAATGTAAATGTAATAATCTGCTGCAACTGCACCTCTTCATTACACAACTCCACCTGAAGTATAGTGCAAAAGTCAGAGACTAAACAGCCCTTAAGAGGTCCATTATTCATTGTCTAGTGTCAGGAAAAACAAAAAGCTAATTTAACAGAAAAATAGCAGAAGCAACAAAATATAATATCAAATATTTCAGTATTTAGTGTGTCCACTCTTTGCCTTTATTGCAGCTTCCATTCTCTTCAGGAGACTTGCTTTCAGTTTTTCAAAGAAATCCGCAGGAATGTTTTTCCACACTTCCAAAGTTCAGTCTAAAAGGTTGGTTGCATTTTTGCAACTCTTGGTCCAAGTAATCCATATACATTCAGTGATGTTAAGGTCTGGACTCTGGGGTGGTCAGTCCATTGTTCTGAGAACACCAGCAGCTTATTTGTTTGATTTGTAAATGTTCTCCTTCTTGTCTGTTTCTTTTCCACAGTGAGGGCTTCTGGGCAGCTACACATCCTTTCAGACCCATAGCATTGAGTTGTCTTCGCACAGTGGAAGGATGGTTGTGTTTTTTTCAGAAGAAAGAGTGAAGCTTTTCCTCTCTCTCAAAGATGAAAGCTTAAGTTCTGTTATCTGTTGGTCACAGTTTTGGTGGTCCCCCAGGTCTTGTATGGTTGCATGGTTGAGTACCATGTTCTCTGTATCTTTAAATGATTGTTTTGAATTCCAGTTTTGGAAACTATCCAGGTGGATTATCTCCTATCTGGTCTCCTCAGACATGTCCCCTGAAAAAGTGAATAATTTGTACTTAATGACCTCTGGAAACTAAATAAATAAGGAGTCGTCTCTGACTTTTGCACAGTAGTGTAGCTTATGAGCAGGGTTACCATCTGTGCATAACTAATGGAAAGCATGCTTGTAATGCAGCCTATATAGCATCCACCCTCTATATGGAAAATGAACATCCTTCGTTTATAGACTGTGGAATTATTTGCATTAAAATAGTTTCACACCAACATAAATGCTAAAATGAAACCTGTGAAAAACTCTGTAGCGCACGCCCACACACACGCACACACACACACACACACACACACACACACACACACACATATATAAGACACCAGTCCACTTATACAGACTCATGTAGTGCTTAATAGCATGAATAATAATTTATTAAGAAATGTTAAATATTCATCAATATTAAATTAATCATTTATGGTGGATCTTTAAATTAAAGAGCATCCTTGAAGTTGGAGATGTGTGAAGTGTCTTCAGGAAAGCGACAATTCCCTGTAGACAATTTTTCCTGCTCCCACACACACACACACCATTTCATCCCTCAGCAGTTTAATGAACCGTCTGCTTGGCTATAAGCATCTTCTTATCTATAAAACTAACATGGACTCAACAACCAAATATCATCTCAAAATGGATTAATTGCAAAAGAATAGACTAGAAATCTGACAATACTGAAGAGTTTGCTATTTCCAGTCTCATTGCTATCTGCAGCATCTGAGCATATGATCAGTTACCATGGACAATACATCTAATGCATTTCTCTGTACTTAAAGTGTGAACCCTAGCTGCACATCTTAATGGGGAAAAAATGTTAACAGAACTGCAAGACATTGGAGTTACTTAAGCTGAAAGGTTCAAACTAACTCAACAATGAATTGTGAAAGTAAGAGAATTTAGTTGCATATTTTGAGTTAAGGTAACTTTACTCAAATGTATTAAATTCACTTTTTTTTTTTTAATTAGCTAGTAGTAGGCCATTGATGGGTTATTTTTAAACATTATTCAAGAGTTTAGTGTGGCTGGACTGTTTCTTCCTCTTCTAACCATATATGCACACTTGTACCAGATCACAGACTGTGTACTAGTCTTAGTTTTAGTCTATTCAGAATTACCTACGTTAAGCGCATGAAAATGTCTTGATGCCTATATGGAACAGTTGGTCACCTCAGCGGAATATGTTCTAATGTTTTAGCTAAAATATCAGCTGATTCAGCAGTTGTGCTGATGAAGTACTCTGTATTAGTGAATTTATCTGATAGACTGCAAATATGTTGACATTTAAATGTTTGGGACTACTCGTGCTTTGCTCATAACTTTTTTTGATGATTTTGGGCATTCAAATAGTATCTTTGAGTTGAATCTACTTATCGCAATTGAGAGTAACACTGTTTTCAGAGGTATTATGTAATATACCTGCTATATGTTCAGTGACCTCTCATGTTAAACATCTACAGATATGAACTTAAACACTCCAAATAAGGTGAAAAAACAACTGAATTCAGCAGACTAGAAACAAATTTTATTTATGTTGCTAATTTAGTTTAGTCAGTTAAGACTTCTCAGATTTACTTGATAAAGGTTTGGTCAATGCAACCTTCGCATCATTCCTACAGGCTCTTGGTACCATGTGTTTGCATATTGGGTGCGTCTTTTCACCTTGTTTACCCTACCATCCGTGTATTGTCATTCTTCCCTGCCTTTTCATACAGTATATCATACTCCCCAGCCTATCCATATGCTATTCTACAATACTGTATGATTTATTTTTTTACAATCATAGCCTAGTTTAGCCAGAGCTCTATACACTCACTATGCATGTTGCATGGGGCCCAGCTTCCCCATCGTGTCAACTTCAATGAAAGGATGAAGTGGAACTATACACCTGGTCATGAAAAAGAAAAAAAAAAAAAACCATGAGAGTGAATTGCAGGAACAGTAATCAGGTAAACATGTTCTCTCCAAGTTTGATGTCAGCAAATAACAGTAATGTTCAATAAAAGTTCATGTGCTACATTTGATGAACGCCAACGGGCAACAGTGTTTAAACACTACAGCTCAGAAAGGATAACTGCATTGTACGTAAACATGAATGTGCACAAAATAAAACTTACACTATGCAGCAGCAACCTCTGTGGAGACCAGTCCAGTCCAGACAATATATGGGCGTGATGACACTCTCATTATAGACGCACAAAGTTTTAAAACAAGACAATGAGTATCCACTGTCTCAGTCAAGGTTTAGTTACAACTCTGGACTAATGCAAAATGGAAAGCAATAAATTGAAATTGAGTATTGATTAAATAATGGATCTAAAATGTTAATTAGCTGGGCATACTGGGCAGTAAATATTTTAAATTTTATTTTATGTTTGAAAAAGTATAAAAGGAAATCTGGGCAACACAGTTTGAGTGGGCCTGATGCATCTGATAAAGTTAATAATAGTATTATCTACAATTTTTCAGGTGCAGTGCTAATGTTTGTCAGTAGAGGAGTAAATATTGATTGATTGATAAATATTGTTTATTTATACCTCATTCTGTTCTTTATAGGTCTACTTATTCTCAGACCAAGAGATGGAGCAAACTTTTAAAAGGAAGGGAGACTGTAGTGGAAGCACTGGCATGTCAGGTGTGACTGTGTGAAAATTGCAAATGGTTTACAAGACTCACAGGTCAGGTAGGAGGGCCACTTTGCAGAATTATAGTAGGGCCCCGTGGAGGTCGGGATTGGCTCTGAGTTAAGTTTTAAGATGAAGCTAATATAATTTGAGTGGCAAGATTTGTGTAAAGGAAGTAAATTTAAGTTACAATTGCTTAACTGCATTGAGTTTGTACAACCATTACATAGAAGTCCAAATTACTCAATCCTTTTAAGATCAACAAAAGGAATGCAGTTTCATTTACTCATTTTTCTTAACAGTAAACATGTGTTTTGTTCATACACAGTTTAGGGAATTATTTGTGGTCATATGTTTTGAGGTAGAGAAATGATTTAAGGCAATCAGCTTCATCAAACCAGTTTGTGGTAACACCTAACTATAGGATGCTGTTTATAAGGCTACATGGACACCTACATAAGCTTGTCATGACAACTGACACAACCCTACATAAATGTTTTATAAATGCTTATTCCTTATTAAAGGCGTCATCTTCCATGATGGCTATTTTAGCTGACTTAGATGTGACCTTCATAGCGAATAATGGCTGTTAAGCACTAATAAACATTTATGTAGTGTTATGTCAGTTGTCACAACAAGCATATGTAGGTGTCATGTAGCCTTTTGAACGGTACCCTACAATACCTACAGTAAAGTGTTACAGATTTATCTTATCTCCTCCTCAGGTTTTGACTGAGATTAAGTGGAAAACACTGGAGAATTTGCTCCGCATTGCTCTGTTCCAGGCTTGATTACTCTGGAATGGGAATGGTTTAAATTACAGATATGATACACACATCATAACAATCAACCGGACTTGCTTTCTTTAACAATAGTATTTACAGTTTGTCTCACTGATTTAATTGTAATAAGCAGTAGAATGATCCATCATAATTACTGTATTGTCAGCTCACAGACACTCTAATCTACCAACTTCTGAAATTATGTTTGAAATTTGTGAGTTCAGACAATACCTTTAACATGGTAGTATGAGGGAAGGTGGGAACTCTAAGAACTTGGGCTAGAGTTCTAGGCAGCTTCTGCCTGTAGCTAGAAAGCCAGATCCCCCTCATAGCTATAGTAGGACTGATGCAGGACTGAGGAACAGGGAGGAGATGGGGTAGCGGTGGCAATTGCGAACACTTCATCACGGGAACGGAAGGTGAGGATGTGAATTTATAGGACATTAGATTGAAAAAATGAGGGGTTTCAGCCATGCTCCTCCCCCCAAACTTCAGTTATAACTACATTTACAGCTTTCATCCTCTGTACATGTAGAATAAAAAGGAATAAATAAAAATAAAAAATTAGGATGCTCAGAGTAATTTGTCCAAATTCATTAAGACATCAAATGTCTTTTTGCATTCACATATGCAATGATGATATTAGAGTAGCCTATGGTCTCCTGAAAATAACAACATATGATGTGTGTGATTATCTCATGTCAATACTTCATAGTGGTAAATAACTGCTAAATTAGCCCAGGGTTCATCAGATTGAACTTTTAACTCTTTCTGTCAATGGTACACAGAAGTACTAGTCACAGTTGTTCTATATTGATCTCTGCTAGAGTAAATTGTATCGTCTTTATATTGCTGATCTTTCAGGCCTACAATCAGCTATACTAACATAGCAGAAAAAAAACAGGAACAGAAAGGAAAGAAAAGTGTAGTTTATAATTTTGCAAATGAAATGCATTTATTTATGTTTCCTGGTCACATTTTACTTACTTAACATAAACACAATGAACAGCACAGCATGCAGTATTCTTCAGTGTACATAAATATAAATGTGTTTTGTATCTATTCACCTACTTCACAAAGGAGGCAAAGGACATGGCGGAGAGCCAGGTGATGCCGGCTGGTGCGACCGTATGCGGTTTGCTGCGGCACAGCAGCAGAGCAATGGCTACACACACCTGCCTTCATGTGCTTCATTTCCTCATACCTCAGTAATGAAATTATGCAGAGATTTTGAAAATGAACGTAATTCCCCTTTAATTGTAAAACCTTCACCTCATGAAAGTCCAGAAACTTAAAGTATTTAGAATTCAGAGTGTACCAAGGTACTCAAGGTTGTCTTCATGTTTCTCCTGGTTAATTACTTCTTACCATGAGGCACCTGTGAACCTGAGCTTTTCTACATCAGTTCTGAAGTCATAACAGCACCTTGGACTTATGGAAGGCTATGGTAAATGGGCGGGCTTGGGCCAGGGCAAAGCTGTGGCTTATATAGATTATGCCTGAAGGATTGCAAATAATCAGGAGCTAATTCTTGATGTGGCCTTTTCCCATCTCTTTCTCTAAGCCCCTTATTAAAGGGCTTATGTTTCCATCCTGCACTGATGAGTGTAGTGCTCCTTCACCCCATTTACACACAATAGGGCTCAATGGCCTATTACAATAAATGTTTAATTCACCCTCTCTGAAATGAAATACATTGCAGGAGCTCATGCATGGACACTGGTCTTTCTGAAATGACTTTAATGAATTGTATAGGCTAGAAATTTCACACAAAAAAATTGATAACAAGGAGGCAAAGACAGTTTTTCTTCTGCTTTTTTTTTTTTGCTACCATGCACAATGATAGAAATGGGAAGTTGGCCATGCAATACACTTGAATTTACTGTAATCTAATTTACAGTATATGAAGAAAAGTATCAGGGCATCTACACATTACACCAACTGAAGCTTTTATGACATCCTATTCTAAATCCATAGGCGATAATATGGAGTTGGCCTCCCCTTTGCAGCTATAACAACTTCCCCTCTTCTAGGAAGCTTTCTACTAGATTTTGGAGTATGTCTGTGGTATTTTTTGCCCATTCATCCAGAAGAGCATTTGTGAGGTTAGACACTGATTTTGGACGAGAGAGCCTGGCTCACAATCTCTGTTCTAGTTCATCCCAAAGGTGTTTGATGGGGTTGAGGTTAGGGATATGTGAGGGCCAGTCAAGTTATTCCTTAATGGACCTTGCTTTGTGCACTGGGGCTCAAAGTTGGAAGCAAAAAATTTTCCAAAATGCTGAAGGCTTAAGATTCTCTTTCACTGAAACTAAGGGTCCTAGGCCAATCCCTGAAAAACAACCTAATAACATTATCCCTCCTCTACCAAATCTTACACATGGCATAATGCAGTCAGGCTGGTAATGTTCTCCTGGCATTCGCCAAGCCCAGACTCATCCAACACACTGCCAGATAGAGAAGCGTGATTCATCATCATGTAAACCCATTTCATGAAGCTCCTAATGCTCCTGACATGCAGCTCTTTTGCTGAAGTTGCTTTTAGAGGCAACTCATTAGTGAGTGATTCAACAGAGCCTGTGTGCTTTAGCACTCTGCGGGCCGAGTTTGTGTTGTCTACTACTTCGTGGCTATGGTGTTGTTGCTCCTAGACGCTTCAATTTCATAAAAATAGCACTTGTAGTTGACTGTGGCAGATCTAGCAGAACAGAAATTTCACAAACTGACTTGTGGCGAAGATGACATCCTGTGACAGTGCCTGTTTAAAGTCACTGAGATCATCAGTACAACCCATTGTACTGCCAATGTTTGGAAGTGCGTCCCAATACTTGTGTGTGTGTATGTATATATATATATATATATATATATATATATATATATATATATATGTGTGTGTGTGTGTGTGTGTGT
>JAILXH010052933.1:20939-36474 GCA_023558415.1 Piaractus mesopotamicus | reverse complement strand
GGTCATCCTCTAGTCCTTCATCAATGGTCACAGGACGCTGCCCACAGGACACTGTTGGCTGGATATTTTTGGTTGGACTATTCTCAGTCCAGCAGTGACAATGAGGTGCTTAAAAATCCGAAGCCCATAGAGGACAACGATGTTTTTAAATTTGTTTTTGGGAAGTGGCTCTACCATCTTTTGGCCACAGCTGGAGTTTTAAAATGAAACACTAATGCAGATAGCAAACTGATGAATGGCAGATAGCAACAGTTGCTAAGCAGTGATTGGAGGGCTGAGGAACATAAGGTGGAACATGCCAAAGAGCATAATGATTTAATTGGCCATAATACAGTGACAGCACTCACAGAAAATAAATCAAATTTCATTATCTTAAAAAATGGAGCTTAATAAATATTCTGTCCCCATTTGATTAGATGGGCCTGTCATCCAATAGGCTATGCCTTTGATCTGAAAGGTTGACTTGACAGACCACACCAGAAACATATTTCCACTGTTCATTTCAGATGAACCTGAGCCCAGAGAAGTTGGCGGCATTTCTGGATATTGTTGACATATGGCTTCTACTGTGCATAGCACAGTGTTAGATGCAGCAATGAGCGATGGTTGTTGACAGTGTTTTTTTAAGTATTCCCAAGCCCATGTGTTGATATCCATCACAGAAGCATGCTAGTTTTTAATGCAGTGTCATCTTAGAGGTTGAAGCTCATGGCCATTCAGAAAAGGTTTTTTTGGCCCCGCCCTTTATGCACAGAGAATTCTCTGGATTCTGGAACTTTTTAATGACATTATGCACTGTAGAGGGTGAAATACCTAAAATTATTGCAATCACACATTCTTAAACTGCTGGATTATTCATGGATTTTATGGCAAAGTGGTGAGTCTTGAACCATCTTCACTTATAAAGGACTAGGCCTTTCCTAGATGCGACGTTTATACAGACATTATGATCCCATCACCTGTTTGAGATTTTTTTTTAAACATTTCACAGTGTTTCTAGTCTTAAATTGCCCCCATCACAACTTTGTGGAACATGCTTTAGCCATCAATTTCAGAACAAGCATATATTTTCAAAAAGCAATTAAGGTGACAAGGTAAAACAGTAAATATAATTGCACTGTTTTCTGGGAAATACAGGTGAAAGTTGATTTACATGTCACCTATTTTTGTTTTTAACTTGCATTCCAAACATTTTTGAAACTGAGATTCATTGCAATGTAAATTACTTTAATGTGTACTGCCAGACTTATCTAGCAGATAATAATATTCTCTATCTACCCCACTGGTATCACACTGAGTGGATTAACACTGCTTCTGTGCTTCATTCAACTTACTGTCATAGCCTCATGCATATTTTAATTAGTGGACTTGATTTCTAGCATTGTGCCCAATATCCGCTCACATCCCTCTGCACTGCTGGATATGTATTGATTTTCAATACTGCTCCAGCAGTATTGCTTCATGCAAGTCCGCTGGGGTTCGACTCAGCGCAGCTTTATGCTTCTTGTCCCTTCACAGCGCAAAGACTGTCCTGCTGGGCTGAAGCGTCTAATAAGAGCCTACTGTACACCAGGAGCCTGAAACTAATTAAAACGCCTCCATCTATGAGGTGAAGAAAACCACAGGAACAGTGCAATGCTCTCTTACTCCACCTAGTGGTTCATAAGGACTGTCACACCCTCTGTAAGCACAGGGAGCACCCATCCGACATTAATCCCACTGGATGTTCTCAGCAGCCACCTGTGTATTTGAATCATTTCAATCATTTGGATGTTGAATCTTTGAAACATTAACAACATAAATGGATACACTGATCCATTTTTGTTCCCTCACTCTTTTCTGGCTGTCTCAGAAACAAATGCAGACAGTGTTTCTTCTGACGGTGGAGTATTCTCACTAGAGCTGTCAGACTTGGGATTCTTGAGGGTTTTTTTGAACAATGATATGCAGTTAAACAACATTTAACAATGACAAACTACATTCATGGGAGTGTGATGACATATATGAGCAATGCAGTAATCCGGGAGCCAGTTCTCCAAGTCTTCTACAACCCCTGGGGTTAATTCATGCATTACTTCAGAAAGTTCTCAACTGTTTCTACAGGAAGTAAGCCAATACCACATCTTACCATATAGTCCTATTCCTTAGACCGCGAAACTTGCACATGCACATCCTAAGGCTTATTATCCGGTAACTGCATGGAGAACAATACAAAATGATTGAGTTATAGGACCTGGCAGCAGTTCCATAGCAGTTAACCCCTGAAACTCCCAGGCTTAATACATCCTAAGGCTTATTATTGAGTGACTGCATATAAACTGTTGTCCTTAAAAGTTATAGGAATGAAAAAGTGTAGAAGTATAGGAGTATAGAAGTGCTTTAACTGGCTGCCCAAAGTGTGACCTGCAGGAAAAGTCAGAAGGTTATCCTACCCCCACCCTCTCACCCAAAAAGAGAACAAACACATTTTATGCTATATATAACTTCTTAAGGTCTGTGTTTGTAAAAGCAGTAACAAAATGTAGTGTAATGTTAAAAAAACAAAATGTAATTATCTCATTTAAAAAACAGAAAAAAGCTTCATTTATACACCAATTTGTCTTTTTAGTCATTGGCCAGGCCCAGGCACAAACTATTTGGGGGCAGAGGCAAATGCGAAACATGTATTGAGCTTAATTTAATTCACAGCATTTTATCACCCAATCAGGGATTTGCACCCCCAATCTCCAGCATACAGGGTTGTTAAAATTAACCACTATGCTTTCTAATTGACACTTAGGAGTTTCAACTCTATTTAAGAGCTCTAAAGAGCATGGCATCCGTGTTTTTTGCAATAACAAATACTTGGATGAGCAAGTTATTAGCGCCCCTTAATTTCTGAATGCTTTTCAAAATAAACACATTACGCAGTATGACACTTTCTTAAAGAGGGCTTTGTCGGCAGGATTTCTGGCACCAGAGGGGGCGCTCCAGAGTGATAATGCTCACAAAACCCAAGCCGACTCACAGGCTCTATTCCCAGAGTAAGGCTGAGCTGAACCTTGCTGAAACAGATCTTGAGGAATGGCCACATAAACACAGCACAAGCCAACCAAGAGGGCACTTGTTCAATCTGAGGGCAAAAGGGCAGGGGCTCAAGCCCCAACGGGTTCTATCTGTGCAAGTGCCTGTCCTTGGCTCCCCCCCTCAAGAAAAACATGTGTGGGCACCACTGCTTTACAGGCCATTTTGATTCACTACTAACTCACAGACTCTATCACTTAGAATGAAGTTTACTTGTAAAACATCTGTGAGCGAATATGAAAATTACACTGGCATGTCCCAAGGCTTTTGCAGGTGTGTTTGAGCTTGAGAAAATCTATCTATCATACATGGTGGACTGACGCAGCACTGATGAGGTGTGTGCGGGGGGAGACTTCGCTTTGCAGAGGAAGATTGCACCTTAAGCTGCTGATCAAAGTAATTTTATGCCGAGCGTGTGTGCGAATGTAGAAACAGCCACGGGCAACAGAACACTTTTCCCCAGTTACTTCTTGAAGTCTTAACAGCAATGTGAGTAAAGCATGGGTCAATCAAAGTGCCAGTTGTTCTTAAAGTGCAATATGCAGCCATTTTGCATGACCGTGTGTCTGTTTAGGTTTTTGTTTTGAGTTTTGGGGAGGTGTCATGCCATTGGCAAAGCACTGAACCCTGTTACACACCACCTGAAGGTGCAAAACACAAGTGAAAAAAATCAGTTTCTGGGTGGAAACATGGGTGGAAAAAAATAAGCTCTTCTCTCAGATCTCATAATAAAACCACATCCAAACCTGCATCTCATTACCCACGAACATCAAGTTCTGGCATGATATGATAACATGCTGGGAGAAACTCAGCATAGGGACTCAAATAATGAAATGAAGATCCAGGTGCCAAAAGCAAGTTCAGTGTTGTTTGTAAAGCAAAACAAGCATTAATATGGTTGCAGTCACCATGAGCAGGGCAGCTTGACTGTGCCGTGGCTGTGGGTGCCTCCTTCCCTTCTGGTTAATGGCAGTCCAACCCAGACCCTCTAAAAGCCCAAGAATTTGCATAGAAATGACTTCTGGATCAGGAGATGGAGAAGTCCCCCTATAGCAGAGCCACCCTTTTGAGTCTCATCAATCAGACTAAATGAGCACAACACAAAACTCAGCAGTAAGACATTCCATTTGGAGACAGACTCATGTTTACCAATAAACAGCACCAGGGTGTTCATTGAAAAAGACATTAAGACTGAGATGAGGAATCTACGCGAAAGAGTCTCTTTTACTTTTAGCCCAGCACAGTTTAATGTTCCTTTAATATCAGTGTTCTTGGAAATGCGTGATGACATATCTCTACCATTCTATTAGCTTCTTGACCTGAAGACCTAGTGGCAGAAATTTCACCCCTAAATTTGTGACAAGTTAGAGAAACAAGAAGGAAAGTCATGTCAAGCAGAAAGAAAAATGAAAGAAAAGGGTTGAAGGAACAAATGAGGAGCTCAGTCAAAGAAGATCAATCAAAGAGAAGGAGAACAGTGCATTTTATAGGCTACTGCGTATGTGTTTGAGGATGTGCATCTACTGCTGTGCCTATAATAATGCAATGAAGGCCGGACTACAAATAGGAAACAAAGATGGTAGTAAACAGGGTAAAACATGGTAATACGAGACATGAGTGTCATCTTGTGAACCCCCGACAGCTATGCCCCCTCTCATCTCTCATCTACTAAGTGACTGCTACTTTAGTTTTATTGGTTTAAATGCAATAGTTTCTTTATTACATGAAGGAATTGTGTTTTAAAAATGGTCACAGAATTGTTGTGTAGTTGCCATCATGACCAGGCTAGGTCTATATGAGGTCCTATGAGAAAAACAAATGTTGTTTTTAACAAAACACAGATATTGTGGTAAACATAAATGTTCCAGAAAACACAGGTTTTGTCCTGTGTGCGTGTTCCTCCCAAGTGTCATTGGATCCCTGAATTACAAGGTTATTTAGCAGTCAAAATATCTATATTACTACATACTATTACTACATACACGCTCCATGCAAGCTAATACTCCTGTGCACTGAAATGAAGGTACATGAAAGCAAGTCTACTATTGAACTTCATCACTATTAAATACTAATACCAGCCAGTGCCATTGCAGTGTGGCACATTGCAGTGTGCCAGAGAACACCAAGCCATCAAGTCAAGGCATTGTTTGTGTGCTGCAGCCATAGAACGCATCAGACTCAGTCCGTCTGAGTCACATCCAGCCAGGTCAAAGGTCCACAAAAGTGGAGGAAGGCAGCCTACACGACTGTATACTAACATCAGCTACTCAAACTAGCCACGTTTACATGCAGCCTGATAATCCGATAATAATCCAACTAATAGCTCAGTTGGAATAGAATACATCCATGTATACACCTTAATTGGAACAAACTAGTCCGACTGAGGCCATTCAGAATACAATTTTTTCTATTCAATTGAACGACGTGGGTAATCCTGTAAATAATTTGTTAAATAGAAGAATAGTAGCCATGTAAATGCCTGAATCCGATTACATACCCAATCGGAAAGTTTAAGTACGTTTTGCGCATGTGCGTTTGCGTCATAGTGTACGTTTATAACGCTCAACATGGCGGAGCAGAAACTGGTCTGCAGAGGGGACTAAGTTTATGCTTTGAACTTTAAAAGACACTGGTGGGACTGACATCCAGCTTATGTGTCTCAGAACATGCCGTCTTCCTCTCACCCTTCTTTAATAAGTACATGTGAAGTACGTTTTTCTGAGTCTGCCATAATTTTAAAGTGAAAACACAAGCGCGCTAGCTGAAAACACACAGCTGCTCGTCTCACGTTGACTGGACTCACGTGATGCTCGTTGTCATGGTAATGTCTACACTAAGTTTTACTCTATGTATGCGCGTAATTTTGAATCGAATTACTTGTGGTGTACTTGCAAACAGAGATTTTTCATCAGATTGTTGAGTAGAGTGCATATAAACACCTCAGTCTTAAACTATAATCGGAATGGCAAAAATCTTCGCACGTAAACACAGCCACTGTTAGTTAGTACTGCTGAAGCAATTTACTGCCTCATTTGACAAAACATACTGGTTTGTGTGGGGTATTTTGGTGAGGTTTCCAGCCTTATGATCTCAGTTCAAGGAGTGTTAGCAATGTTTGTGTAACAACATTCATGGCAAAAAAAATGTAATCCTTAATGATCTTGTTATTCAGTAGATCCAGTGACAATCAGAGGAAAAATGTTTGTATGGCAACATGTATCTGCTTTAAAACACTGCTGTTTGCCACGGCAGCTATTTTCAAATCACGCCATTCGTTTCTCTCATAGAGAAAACCTGCCAAGACTCACAGTTCCTATTATAGGCCTGATGCAGACTACAGAATGACAACAAGACTTCAGAGGTCTATTCAATCTAAGTTTTTCTGAAGTCAATATGAGTTTTGTTAAGCTGTTTGGTATTTCTTTTTTCTACTTTGATACAAACATTGCCTGAATTTTAAGATTGTGCTCTTTCTATTTGATGTTAGAAATTTTTGTTTTGTTGTTGTACATTTCTGGTAAGTTTTAAAATTTTTGAACACTCCACCCAGTTGTTGTAGGTCTTCCTCTTACACGGTCATACAACTGTAGCTGACATATAACACATTTGGACATACTGGTTCATGCCATTGAGTTGCTCTGCCGAAAAGTGAGCACAGATTCTTAACCAGTTGATCTGGGTTTGCCACCATGAACATACTTGTGATTGTATCGCCAAACAAGAACATTAGTCATGCAGTCGTGCATGCTGCCACAGGAAGGAACTCATTTCTCAACACCCAGAATTTTATTTTCTTTCAGCTCCCAGGGCTCTCAGCCAGCATCATTGCGGTGTGGCAGTCATAGCTGGGCCTTGTGCCAGAGAACACCAAGTGTAAGTTGGGCATCGTTCATGCACTGCAATCTGCCAGCCTCAAGACGCGTCAGAATCACAGTCCACCTGAGTCACACTCAACCAGGTTAAAGGTCCACTCTCAACTTGGCAGTTCGAGTATCAGCCATCACTGCATTTCATTAAACCCTGACTGTAACTTCCGCTCTGTAGACGTGCTGCAATCTCTCAGCGGTGTGGAGGAAGGCAGACTACATTCTGCACCCCACGGTTTGCGATTTCACCCATCACTTCCCCTTCAAAGAGGTGCCAATCATCAGGCTGCATGGCAGCACTTGGCTCCACAGCACCAACAACCGTGAAATGTCAAATTTCCATTTAAAAACCTGGACTTGGAAACTGGCCAGGAACCCAGGTTCAACTCTTGCACCATCTTGTAGCTGTGTAGGACTCTGCAGTAGTGTAACATTGTAATACATTTAGTAGAACATGTAGAAGCCTATGCAAGGACAAGGGCTGTGGCAGTAACGCCTGGAGATATCTTGTGCTCAAGGCTGACTGTAACTGCGTACAAAAGTGTGTCGTCAACATAAATTGGTGAAAGAGAGGGACTGT
This sequence comes from Piaractus mesopotamicus, assembly GCA_023558415.1. Taxonomy (NCBI): domain Eukaryota; kingdom Metazoa; phylum Chordata; class Actinopteri; order Characiformes; family Serrasalmidae; genus Piaractus; species Piaractus mesopotamicus. The sequence continues at coordinate 28,965 of JAILXH010052933.1, read as the reverse complement.
TTCAGAGGGGAACAGACCACATCACAGTTCTCCATGCTGGAACAATTGTTCTTGTATGAGTCCAATAAAAACTCCAAGGAGTGTACAGCAGATCAGCGGGCATGACCTCAGCAGCTGGCAGAGTGTGTTCACCTCCAGACACAAGAAGTTCCTTATGTGGAGGGCTTCACCCAGGGTTATCCTGAACTTTGAGGGCAACACGCCGTGAAGTGACGCACACTAAAAAGCACACTTTACAATGCAAACTTTATATTTTAGGCCTGGCGTCTCACAAGAAAATCAGTAAACCTGATAGGATGAGAAAGTTCACTTGTAAGAGGGTCTTTGATGTCAGAAGTGTGGGTCTTTAGAAGCCACCATTATGGAAAGAAAGTTCCTTTTACAACATCAGTGATGCTCCATCAACTGTGAGGCAATCTACAGTTTCATAAGAGCATAGACGTGTCTGTTTGTAGCAAGTCAAGAGGATTGCCAGATTCCCTGAAGCAACACCAGTGGGCGTTCTACAAGTATCAACACTGCCCCTATGCCTATCTCACAGAACAGTCAGAGTCCAGCTCATGAGTCATTTTATCTGCAGCTTAGGGTACTGTAGTTTCGTTAAGCCAACTGTCAGACGTGCAGGTTTTATACACAGCAGTAAGGAGCTCAGCTTCCCTCTATCAATGATCCGTATCAACTCCCTGTGAAGAAAACCAAAAGCAGGCCCACACGGGCAAGTAAACAGTGGCTCCAACTCTTGTAACAAAATGTAACATTATGATCGACAACTGGAGGTACGTCACACCCAGCAATATGTACTTCCGTAATGTGGATCAAAGCGATTTAGAGATGTTTGGAGTACTTTGTCCTTTTTATGTGTTTACATCCAATGTTTTAAATGTACAGGCCTCTTACAATTCACTGTGACAATGGTTTAAGTCATTTAGAAGAGCAGTTGGAACCAACCCAGCTCCTGAAGCTATACCTTCCTGCAGACTTTAGTTCCAACCCTAACTGACCCCACCTCTACCATGCATTCCAAAACTAGAATGCAGTCCAGGTGGGCTGCGCTTCCAGACCACTACATCACTGAAGGCTGTTCCAATCAGAAGGATCCTTCAAATACAGCTGAGAAATGAGTATCCTTCATGATCTACTGTCACCCAAATTTCTTTTGCACCTGTTGGACCCCAAGGAAGTTCAGGAGAAATGCAGACAGATGAAACAAACCACTATACACTGTTTAAAAAGGCCAGTAAAATGTACACCACACTATTTCTTTAGCTGTGTATTTGTTTAAGAGGTTGTAAATTGAATGTAGGGTGTGAAATAGACTTAAAGGGCTTTAAGTGAGATTTTTAGCTTGCAAGAGAGCATTTAATTACAAACACATTACTGTAGTGACTGCCATATTACATCATTCACATCAATGTTTCGCTTGCCAGCTAATTATCATTCACATAAACAGTGTTTTCTCCATCAAATGTCAAGAAGTCCTTAAGTAGTTAGATTAGATTTAGGTTGGAGATGAAACCTCCAGGAAGGTAGATCTCTAGAAGCAGGACTGCACTATCAAAGATTTAAAGTCAAGTCGACATAAAAAAAAAAAAGCAAAAACAATTAAGGTAACTGATTTCACAGCCTTTCTGAGTTTAAGTCTTCTCTTAACTCCTATTTTTCAGTTCTCAATTAGGTTAAGAACACAGTTTTAACAATACAAGTTGAACTTATTTTAAAAAAGCAGTAAATCTGCCACCTCACTATAAAATGAAATTGCTTACATTTTTGTGGGATCTGTATTTTCCTCCGCCCTCTCGTTTTATATGCTGCTAATTCCCACCTACAGGTTAGAGCTCTCTCTGCCTCTCAGGGTCTTCTGATGATCAGGCAGTTAGACAGTTGTGCCACTCGAGCTGCAAAAGCATTTACATTCCTGTGTCCAAACAAAAAGGTCAATTTACTCAGCATCAGACATCCTCACGCTCAAAGTACAGCATCTAGAGCGATGCAACTGTCTAACTGCCTAAGCATCAAGAGACATCATAAATTCAAATCCTGGTTAATACACAGTCTTACACGCCCAGGAGTTTGAGAGAAGAAAGTACTATCCTTCCCTTAGCCCAAAGACACCATGTGATAAGAGGAGTCCTAACCATCCTGACTTGCAGGTGGAAATTAGGAGGGGGAGGAGGTAAATTAAGCAGCTTATATAGAGTAAGCTTAACTTAAATTGCCTTGTTGACCTGACTCAGATCCAATCCTAAGAAAGTGAGTTAGTAGAACTTTTGATTGAACTAGCACAACAAAGCTGTGAATTTTATCACTTCAAGTTGACCGGCAGAGAAATGAAAGTGACAAATGAAAAATGAAACTGAATGAAAAGATCAGATTTTCCTGGATAAAGACAAATTGAAACAATTTATATTAAAGAGAAAATGTTAGTCATGAATATATTTTCATATTTCCCCCCAACATTTTTTCATGGACATCCTCATTATCTGTGTGTTTTAGCAGTGGGCTGTGGTCAAAAATTTTCTGGGCTCTACAATTCAGTGATGCAAGGGTGACACTTAGAGGCAGACTGAGAGAAACACAACTTACTTGTAATACATTTGCAATGTGGATTGTGCACAATGTTTCTCTTCTCAGTGTGTCTCCAGTTGTCTGTAAAATGAAAAGTAATCACGCCCTGCAACACCCAAATATTAACAAGAGCTCGGCAGTAACAAAGTTCTAATGATGAATGAAGGGTATAATCACTTTTCATTGTTGAGTAACAAACTATGTAATACTGTCATGTGATACTGTGATTTTGCCTAGGGAAGTGAAAGTCAGCGATCAGTAATGCAGGTGAATCTCAGAAGCTTTTATGTTTTGTAGGCAGGGCTGTTTTCACTGTCTTATACTAACTTTTAATGGGATTCGCTTCTCTATCAGTCCAAACCACTGAGTCATATGACAGCTACTTTTTTGCCAGATCCTTTTCAAGCCACAGAGGGCATGGTAAATGTCAGCTAACCATTACTGTTCCTGTCTCGCCCATATATGGCAGTGTATTAGTAATCATTCATTTGCTGATGCTTTAATGTGCATACAGTGGTCACTCTTTTTCTTGTTGGTGTAGAAGGAAGTATAAAAAAAGTCATCTTCTTTGACCATCATGTGAAAACTGAAACTGCTTCAGCTGAATTACTATGTGTTTTCAAAAAGAGGCTATTTTAATATTTTAAACTGATATTTTGTTTAGATTCATTCATTGCTAAAGTAATTTCTTTCTTTCAGTCTTTCAAGGGTTTCCAGTAAACCTCACTGCCCTCAACTATGAAATTTTGATGCATTTGCAAAGTAAATACTAACTCATGGACAGTTTAATATCTGTAAGTAAAGTTGTTTGGACTTGTGGTGTAAACATGAAGATGGTCTCTTACTCATTGGAGGAGTTTCATTATTTCCAGAGAGTTGCGTGGGCTTCCAAAACTCTTCCAGCAAGTAATTTACTTTCAACATTCCCAGCCCACTGGCGTACATTTCTAATCAGTCTTTTCTGGGGTCAGTGAACAAGCGGTCACATTTTTGTAGGATTACTACATAGTTTAAAACAATTTTCTGTCTGTACAAGAAGTAACAAAACAAACCATTAGACTGCATAATATTCATAAAATGAACTGTAAACTTGAATATTGAGGTCTACAGGAAATCACTGTTAATGTTTAGTATTACCACCGCCCATTCCAAATAAAGCTAGGGATGATTAGGGTCCAAAGACTCAGAGTCCAAAGGCTAGGAGTGTAAACATCTCTGAGAAGCTGTGAAAGTAAGTGGCTTCCCAAACTAGTCCCTTGTCAAAACAGCAGGAGCAGCACACTGATAGGTGGAGGGGAAGACAGAGCAGATGGAACAACATTACTATCCTCAAGAGAACCCAAGAGAATTTTCAATGAACATCACATTCCAGTGTATTACAAATCCAACAACACAATAATAAAGGAACTGGTTCACCAAAAAACACAAGCACAGCAACATAATACACTACTGTGCTAAGGTCAGTGTCAAAAACCACTCTTCATTTATTTAATTTCCAGTCAAATTAACCACCAAGTACATGTTATTATTTTTCCAAGAGATATTTCAGAGTAGAATAGAAATAAGATAATCCACTTATAAGGAAAGGAAAAGAAAAATGTAAATAAGTGAAGAAACAGTTTCCAAAACTTCAGTTAAAAAAAGATCAAAAGATATAGAGAAAATGGGACGTCTAAACCGTGCAAGTCCTGGTAGACCACCAAAATTGTCACCATCAGATAAACAGTACTCAAAGATTTCAACTTTAAGAGAGAGCAGAAAATCATGCTCAACTGTTGCTTCAGATCTGAAAAAATCTGTGTTTCTGTCCATCCTTCCACTGTGAGAAAACAGCTCAACACTATGAGTCTGAAAGGATGTGTAGCTGGCGAGAAGCCGTTACTAAGAAAAGAAAATAGACAAAAAAGAGGAAAATTTGTAAATCAGAGAAGCTGCAAGTGTTCTCAGAATATTGGACTGACCAAAACATCAGTGAATGTATTTGGGATTACTTGGATTGTGAAGAGCAGAAAATGCAATCAACTTCTTGGACTGAACAGTGGAGGTGTGGAGAAATACCCCAGCAGATTTCTTTGAAAAACTGAAAGCAAGTCTCCTGAAAAAAGTGAAAACTTTAATATAGGCAAAGCAGGGTTGATATGTAAAATACAGAGAATTACATGTTATATTTAGTTTTGGGGGCTCTGTGTAAGTTTCTGCTAAGTGTGTTTTCTGCTTTTTTTTTTCTTAATGATGAAAATGACTAACATGTACTTCTCCAAAATAGCACATTTATCAATGAAGGACAGAAAACTCTCAGCTTCATGTAATTAATGTAATTAGCGCAGTTCAAGTAATTTTGGACTATTTCCATTCGTCCATTCATCATGTTCACAGAAAGTAATGGACAGCTGGTATTTGGTGTAAAATGGTGTAAAAAAAAAATGGAGGTACAATTATATGACAGCATCTGTAGAGTGATTAATTCAACACATTTACACCAATGAGTGAAACAACCAGTCCATAAATCCATGGCCCAACATTGGAAGACTAATCAGTTTACCTACATCTGATGGGCCAACACACACCCTTTCCATAGCCACCCCTGAACCAAAGCTTGAGTCATCCATATCATCTGCCAACTAATGATAATGTCAACAACATATCCATACCTCAGCAGATTCATATCAGTTCACAGATGTGAAAGAGTGACTCATGACTTAACCGTTCACACCTGTGTCATCACCAGCTGTAAATAAACCACAGAGCCTTAAATGCCAGAGAACTTTCCCACCATTCATTTTAAACTGATAAGGTCATTTGGATAAATGTCAAAACATCTTCAAGATGTCAACTGCTAGACTCAGTGGTATAACTACCAGCACTGGGGCCTACAGCAGAGCACCAACTTGGTTGAGACATCATGGTAGCCAGTAGTCAAATTACATGGCTATTTTTTATTAACCAAAGGTTTATTTTCATATAAGTGGAGAGCTGTTTTTTGGTACTGGCGTTCATAAGATCCCAGTTACACCATGAACTAGACCTGAGGTCACTAACCTTGTTCCTGGAGATCTACATTCCTGAAGGTCTTCACTCCAGACTTCTGAAGGCAATAATTACATGGATCAAATGGGGTGGATTAGGGTTGGAATTTAGGTCTGCAGAAAAACTGACCAGGAGTACAGCTGGTGACTGTTTGGACTGAACTAGTGTTCCTTAATCCAGCTCCTGGGGACCCACTGCACTGCACACCTGACCTATGTTATTAAATGATTATCATCAAGCCCTTTGTGAGCTGGACCAGGTAGGCTGTGGCAGTGCAAAGCTGAAACTGTGCAGGACAGTGGGTCCCTATGAGCAGGATTAGGAAACGCTGTACTTGACAATTCAATTACCTGACTGACTTCACGGACAAAAGACGAACACAAAAGAGCTTTCCAAAAAAAAAAAGAATGGCCAAAATCTAAAATTTCCTTTTACATTCTCTCTTAAGATTCCTAGTCTCAGACGCACCAGTTTCAGATTTTATTCTGATGCCGATAAACTGTTTACAAAATCCAGGTTATGTAACCATTCTGAAATAGTTCCAGTGCTCACCTTACACCCTACAGGTGAATAACTTCCTGGACATGTCTGATGTATTTATGGCTGAAAGCTGAGCTGAAGGAAAGGTTACACTTTTTAGTGAAATCTGATCCTTTAATGAAACTCTTTGTTATATTCTCTGTCTATCACAGAAAGGGGAAATGTTACATAAACTTCATGAAGGAGTCATTGTTGCATAACTTCATAAAGGGGCTAGTGTTAGTGTTAGACAGCAATTACTCTGTAATGTCAGGTTAAAAATTATTATGATGAACTTGTGCATTATATGCATGGTAAACGCACAAATCAAACGTATATATATATATATATATATATATTGTTTTAATGAGAGTGCATTCAAAATCAGTGAACACACAGCTTGCAGTTTATTACTACCAATGATATACAAGATCCACTATCAGTTCCCTAAAACCATGCTTGAAGAGAAGATGTGTGAGAGTGAAGAGCCTTTTAAAGTTTTAAAGAACACTTCATGCAACAAGCAGCAATCATAGTGAGGGTGAAGGAGTCTTAGTTATCAGGGACCACATTACTAAACAACTAAGCTACAGAGCCATAGCAAAGCCCATAAACATGTACACCAGAACAATTCATGGAACACAACTAATCAGCCCCAGACAAGTGCGTCACGTAAGATTTCACAACACACTCTCAGACTAATGATAAGGAAGATAAGAGAGAATCTACAATTTGCACATGAGCATCAAGACAAATCAGAACCTATCTGGATCAACATGCTCTACTCAGACGAAACAAAATAGAACTCTTTGGCAATAATTCAGCTTGCAATATTTGGAAAAAGAAGCGTTACCCGTATAATCCTAAGAACGCCATATCCGCAGTGAAGTACAGAGGTTAGAACCATCACGATATGGGGCTGCTTCTCTACAAAGGGTACTGAGCCATTAGAAGTCATAGAAGAAAATGTGAATGGAGCGACGTTTCAGGACATTTTAGAGGAGAATTCAATCTCATTGGCCAAGAAACTGAATCTGGGAAGAAGATGGACATTTCGACAAGACAATAACAACAAACATACCGCCAAAATAAAGCATAAACAGCAAGCTGATTGGCTCTTGTTATAGAAGGGCAGGACTTTCTCAGGAAAATGAAGGACATGTTGAGCTTATGAGCTTTCCCGTTCATATTTCAACCAGTGACCGGTCACCTCCTTTATAGGATCTCTGACCACAACGCTGATAAAGCTAATTACTTTGCAGCAAAGTACTAAGAATGGGCCTCATTCACCAGCCGTTCTTAAGAGGAAATTTCTTCATAAAACCCACTTACACAGTTTTCATAAAGATTCTGACATTCACCAATGTTTTCTTATTTGGGATTTGTTCTTAGGTAAGAACAGAATCTATGCACACTCAAGCACACAAAGGTGAGAACAATTCTGCAGTCTAAAAACATGAATGTGACATAGACTTTTTCTAAGGACCTTTCTCAAGAACAAATTACTTTTGTAACTACTTACTTCTGTAATTTGTATTTATTCATTTGTGGTGTCGGATTAGCTTTTCTCTCTAAATTTCATTTTTTAAACATGTCTTTGTTTATGCTAATAAATACATACTTTTTTTGTTCAAATTACTAAGTATAAATTTAAAAAACATAAAGACATTGATTCAGATTCATAAAACGCAGCTCCAGATTTAGGGTGACATTAATAGTGAATAGTGTGGTGGTAAAGTATGTGCTCATTCAAAAACAAGAATTAACAGTGAGTTTTATCGCTTGTGCAGTGTGAGGCGTGGCCGTGTGTTTCCTTAATGAAAAATATGAAAGGAGCGATTCATAACACCACACAATCCTGCATAAGTAACACCTGAACCACTCTGACGGTATTATCCACTGTGTTTCCATGCAT
>JAILXH010052911.1:0-11419 GCA_023558415.1 Piaractus mesopotamicus | reverse complement strand
AGCAAAGACAAATGCTTTCTATCTATCTATATATGTGTGTATATATATATACATATATAATATATTCTGTTTTATATATACTGCACACAGCAATAACTTCATCATCAAACTGAAATGCTAAAACATCTCTTCTACTTGGAAGCGTAAGTGTGGTATTGATTGAAAATCTATAAGCAAGAAATGAATAAAATGAAATTGCACCACTTTTTTACATGATGCAACAAAGTTTGTTAAAATCTTTGTTAAAGACATTCAAAGAGGTTTGATGTGAAATAGTACACTTCAGAGAAACTTTTCTTTATAGTGGCGGTGATGGGAACCAGGGGTCATGATGTCTACAACATGAATATAGCCATTTTATTTACTGTCCAAAACAACCAATGAGTCTACATATGTCATCTGAGTTTTACATGTAATGCTGATTATGGTAAAATAGTGGTAATGCTGAAAAAATACATTTCCATACATTAGCAATAACTGTTGCATCTAAAAGCCTTTCCTGATTAATTTTTTCATAATTCAGACTACCGTTTTTGTAGCATACAAAAGACGAAACCTTTGAATACCAAGCAGACAAATGGACACCAGCAAGTAACAAACAAATAAGGAGGTTTTCTAATGATCCGGGCCAGCCCTAAATTGAAAAAGGGTTAGTGTAAACTCTTAAGATTCCACATTACCTTTCTCTTAAGATTTCTCTTGTGTACTTCTTTTCTTTCTCCAGTTCCACCTGTCAAACCAGAGGTGCAGAGTCCAGCTCAGGTATCTGTGTCAGAGTCAACTATGAACAGCGTGAGGGTCAGCTGGGGCCCGCTGCAGCCTGATTCTGTACAGAGCTACCAGGTCGAGTACTCTGTCCTCCCTGCAGGGAAGCTCCATGTGATTGAAGTCAGTAACAGACAGAACTCGACATTGCTGACTAACCTACAGCCTGGTACACAATACCTGGTCACTGTGAGTGCCCGCTACTTCTCTGGCAGAGAGAGAGCGATGTCCATCAAAATGTGCACCGAAGAAGGTCAGTATCAGAATTAAGGGTGGACATTATGGCAAAAACATGACATTACAATATTCGAAGGCAGTTCCATGATATGTAATGTGTACCATGATGTTTAGTTTTTCTGATGTTGGAATGGACAGAATGCATAGTGTTACCACAAATAAGCTATGTACAGTTCAGTTTTTTTTTAATTCAGTGTTTGTTAAAAAAAAAGTAATAATTAACTAAAAAGGAACAAAAAATTAGGCAATAATAAACCATTGGTAAAAATAAATAAATAAAACAGTTGTGTAATGGGTTCACATTTATCATTGCTATGTACAGTACTGTGTAAAGAGACCATACTTCGTTAATTTAATTTCCAGTTAAAATGACCATTAGGTACAAATCATTCATTTTCAGGATATATTTTAATGGAGTTATGACATAACTGAAGTTTGAGGAAGACCACGCCTGAAACTCCTCCTTCTCAATTCCAGCTTCCTATAAATACCAGTCCTTCACTCCTCCTTCTCGTGACGAAATTTCGCACCCCACCTCCTCCCCCTTCTCCTCCACCTTATCCACGCCTGCACTTGATCTTTAATATACAGGGGGATATTAAATAATCAAATAAACAGTACTTTCATCTTTGAGAGAGAGGAGAAAACAAACTAAATACAAAAAATTATTATATTTATTTGTTGATGCTTTTGTGTAATTTTCTGATAACTATGTTTTTTCTGCTTTTTTCCCAATGCTGAAAAAATTCATCATTTATACACAATGGGCGTTTGGACTGGAAACAAATAAGTGAAGGGTGGTCTCTGACATCTGCACAGTATTGCAGTTTATGCAGTTACTTAACACTAGTTCTTGTTTACAGTCTTTTCGTGGTACATGCAGTTATTCAGTGTTCTAGAAATACTGATGATACCCATGATATCCTCAGGAAAGTGTTTTGCGGCATAGTTTATCACGGTGTCGTCTTATTCCCTAGTCCTTAAAAGCTACTAACGGATTTCACATTCATGATTTGAAAAGCCTGAAAATGAACACTCACTAATTGTGCAAGATTGGGATGAAAGCCGTCTTTGTCTTCCTTCCCACACACTTTATTGTTGCTGCCAAGATACTTTCTCTTCAAGGCAGAATGGGGGAAGCTTACATCTCTCTTTCTCTCTCAGTGTTGCCAGCTTTAGCAGATCTGCAGCTCACTACAGTGGGCAGTGACTCAGTGAAGGTCCAGTGGAAAGGGAGTGCTGATGGTTTACGTGGTTACTGGGTTACGTGGGAGGGTGAACCCATGCACTCGTCAAGCCAGCGTTCCACCCTGTATCTGCCACCCCACCTCCTCTCCACAACTCTTACCCAAGTGCCCCCCAATGCTAGAGTGTGCGTCTCTCCCGTTTACAAATCGGCTCGGGGAGAAGGCCTCTGCTGCACCGCGCACTTCAGCTCAGGTGGGTGGTCTGCTCTGATAGCACGTTACTTATAAATACTTCAGATGTCCTTTCATGAGATATATTTAACATACTGAAATGAATTGTGGTACTGTGCAGGTATGTTGGCTATACAGTGTTCTGTTTTTAATTTTCCCTCGCTACAGCTGCCTTGACCTGGAGCCACAGGTTGTAGCTCAGCCAAACAGATGGATGCGGAGACGAAAACCTTACCACAAATGGAAAAAGAGGAAGAAGCACTGTAAATGCTAGAGCACTTGACGCCCACAGAGCGGTGCTCTAATAGCAACACACCAACACAAACTGCACTGAAAACACTTACTGAAATTACTCAAAACCCTAAACTACTTATAACACAGTATGTATGCATCTCAGACACAGGTGAGACTGAACAGTTAAAAAGACACTTCTGAGGAGTATCAAAACAGCAATACTGTGTAAATATCATTCTGGTAGTGGGATTGTTTGACATGCTGCATATTGTCTTATTGCCCAATCGGTTTTACATGTCTGAAAAGGGAACAATTAAGTATTTTGAATAGTTAATTTTTGACGCACACCTGGCTTAAGCAAATGCATATCTAACCGCTGCTTGAGAAAAAATGGATATGCTGAATTCATTGCTGAAGTGCACATTTAAGGTCATTTAGCCTATCATTATTCTCTCTCTGAGATCACAAGGTTGATGAAACTTAAGATTTTAAGTTCCTCATAGTTGCTTACACGAGAATGTTGCAGATGTTTTCTGGTTGAGAAGGCCTTTAATCGGTTTCCTAAAAATGCTTGAGGCACTTTCCACTGCCCACACACAACTACTTATGGAAACATGGGATCGCTTTCTAAGCCTTACCCTCGCTCCTATGATTTTGGGCTGTGTGCATGTTAACACTTCTGTACCCTCACTGTATAGAACTCACCCCAAATGTTTTTAAGTCTTTTACTGCCCCCTTGTGGATTATCACAGAACCATTAGTGCCTTTTTGCGGATCATCATCCACACTATGCAAGTGATTCAAAAAACAAGTATACTTTTGGCATGATGTCTACATGAACAATGAGAGTTCTGCGTTTTTATTTCAATTTGAATAAGCTTTCTCTAAATTTAGCACTTTCAAATATATTAATTTAAGTAATGTCCTTATTAAACCAGCCACTGCTTGCGAGTTAAGCCTCTGAACTTAATGTTTGGGAAGTTGCTAATGATTGTGCAATACTGTCAAAGCAGCACAGCGTGAGAAGTTCCAAGAAAGCATATGACAAGCTTGGTGTGTTAACAAGAAAGGTGCCTGTAAATACTTAATTTAGCTGCACAATAATGTCTATTGTATGAGACTCCAAACTTAACATCTTTTATTTTAAATAAATAAATAAATAAATCTCCACTTCAGTACAAAACTGATGTGATGTGATGTTTACATTTAATGAGAATCAGAAATCATAACACATTGGTGAAGCAGTATCAGGGAGGGTCTCTGAGCTGGCTGAGCGTTTTCACTTGATGGTTGGGGTGGTGGGAAGGATGAGTGAAACATGATATTACTGGTAGGCCTGTTACAGTTATTACATGATCTTATGCTCGCAATTATTTGAGCTGAATTATTTTTGACAGTTATCAAACAGAATGTGAATTGGTTGCAATTTTATCAGTTGGACTGAATAAATCTAATGTACTTGGGCAAATAAATCAAAATAAAAGAAACAAGGAAAAACATTTACTGAGTCAGGTTCTTAACAAAACACAAGTTTTGAACTCTGACTAGTGCTATAACACCTTTAGAGGGCAGGGGTGAGTCGTGTTTATTTGAGCTCAAGCTGTTTGTCATCATTTGGAAGCTACTAAGTATCTACTGCCAGGAAGCAAGATTGTTTATCAGTTCATTTGGACACATTTGGCTCATACTTTAGTAATTGCATAGAATCGACGAAAAAGATAAAGCTCTAAATCAGTTTTTTTATATTGTAATTAATCATCAGCTAAAATTTTACATTTGATTGTGACAGGCCTAATTATTGGCTACTATTTTTCCCCCCACTCATTGGTTCATGGTGACAAAGCCAAAAATATCACTACACTTTGAGCAAAGATTACAGGAAAAGAAGAATTTTGACTTTTAATGGTACGGGATGATGAATCATTTTTAGTATGACCAGGAACAAAAACTAATGAAGTAACAAAAGGTCAATTCTGATTGTTCCTCAACCTGTCTGAGCAATAAATATTCCTGTCCTCATATGAACAGCTGAAAGCACGTCAAGCTTCTCTATAATCCCATTTATTATTAGATTGCACTTCATTCCAATATATAGAGATCAAAATCTCTACAAGGGAATGCAAAAGGTAAACCCAGTGAAATCAAACACTACAAAGTTAAAGATTGACAGCATTCATGAGGTGCATGCACTGACTTACAGAAATGAAATCCTTACAATTCAGTTGAAAGAACTCTTCGTATGAATCTCAATGGCAAACGTAAATTCACACTGATCTCCATTTTGTTCGAATCCCTTTGCAACTGTTCTTTGGCAATAAATCAGAGAGTCTGAGTGACTGAGAGTGAAAATAAAATGAAGAATAAAATTGGACTATATTCGTTTCAGCTAAGGCAACCATGGAAGGCTCTCTAAAAAGAGCATATAGCATGACAGGCCAGCCAGCTTTACCAGAAAAAGCTAATACTATGTCATCTTTGTCATTCCAGCACCAGCATTAAGCCAGAACACATGTCCCCACACAGGTAACCATTTTGTGTACATTTAAACAACCTACGACATCTCCATTTCTCAACAAACGTGGAAAACTGAATAAAAAGCAGCAGAGATCATCCTTAGAGAGTGTTTGTTTTTGTCCATGATAGTTTTAGATGCTTAGAGTGTTGAGAGCTGGCACAAGGGTAACTGGTTCAGGCAGATTCTGATTCTGGTCATGTGATCCTTTGCCTTGAAGAACCTTCTGTCTGTGCCTCTCTTCCTGCCTCTTCTTCTTCTCTAGACGCTGTTGCTCTTTCCTTTGTTTATTGGAAAGCTAAAAATGGAAAAGAGGGGATGCCACTCAAAACAAATCCTTTTGTGCTGCTTTTTTGACAGTAATGCATTCAGATATTTACATAATGTGTAGAAGCATAGAAAGTGTAATCCCTCTAACCTTGGGTTTGTGTGTTGTACTGCTCTCTGGTGGCGATATGTTGTCGCTACAGTCTGCGTGATTGCTTTGACACTGAGGGCGTGTCCCTGTTTCAAATTCACAGTGTGATGATTGGTTCCTCAGCTCAGGTTCAAGCCATTCTGCATGGCACTTTTGTGAGGTGGCACTTGATTGGCACATATTCTCATCTTGACCTGAGAAAGACAACAGGAAACACTGTGGGGAAAGGATCTTGGCTAAGGGGACAAAAAAGGCCATGACTGACAGACTGACTTACTATTCAAGCTGCTGGCCAAAAGGGAATTCAGGATGACTTCCTCTTCTTCATAGGGAGAGTGGCAGGGGGAGGGCGCTCTCTGCTTGTCCCTTTGACCGTCACCAAACCGCCTTGAATTATTCAGATTCTGTCATAAAGAAAGGAATGTTCAGTGGTAAGAATGTGATACGAATCTAAAATATTGCACGAATGGTTCTTAAACTGTTAAATCATGATCATAATAAATACATTTTACACACAGAATCTTCACTGAACACGTCTTAAACAATTAAAGGTTATTGACTGCAAATCTGCATACTTCCGCCAAACTTGATTTCCACTGACTTTTCAAAATGACTGCACAATTAAATAATTAAGGTTTGATATAAAATCATTGGTTGTTAAGAAACAAACAGTATCAGAATCATTCACAGGGATGGTGATAGGAACCAGACATCTGAAGTGTTTCATGCCTCTAAAAGCTCCCTCATGGAAAGCTAATACATGAAATGGTTACGAACATGCTGCCTCATGTCTGAGATGTTGTATGATAGTTTTGAGGTTTTGGCCTTAAAACGCTGAAACATGCAGGGCACTCAAGGCAAAATAGTACCCAAAGAAAACCATTTTACCATTATCAACATTATACATAACGACATACATAGCTTCCCTGGTTGTTCTGGCTATTCCTGCATCATAGACATTGCAACCCCTGGTTTCTATCACCAACACTAAAAAAGTCAGAGACGGTAACTTTCTCTGAAGTGCACCTCTAAATTGTCACATCAAACCACACTAAATGATTTTGCTTATATCTCAGCCACTGAATGATGCAGAAATATTTAAAATGTGTTATTCCTCTTTGATGCTTGAATGACTTTTCAGATCACACCACAGCAATCCAACAAAACTGAAGTCCAGTCTCTGAATTGCCCTCACTAGATTATGTCATTTCTTGGGTTTAAGTCGATTTGTTGATATATAAATTAATGTTGTGGAAAACAGAGTAACCACTCTCTCTTTATGAGTTTTAGATGTCATACGGCCCTACCCTAACACCTTGCCGTAGATTTTTCTGATACCACTTGGAATCTGGTCCAGCAATGACTGTGAGCTGTTCATGCCCTGCAGCAGCTTAGCAGCCCTGAAACAATATAACCCCATGCTTCACATTGGGGTGGGGTTTTGATGATCTTATGGAGAGTTTCAATTTCTCCAAACAGAGCATACACTTAATAAAAGCTTCCATCCCCCTCCCAAACTTATACATCAACAAAACATTGTTCCACTAGCACTGTAGAATATGCAGCTATTCTTTAGCAAGATTTTGTGACCAATACTTTGATCTGTGGTAACCTTCAATGAACACATTTGTTTTTCTTATGGTAGACTCATGATCCCAGACGTTAAGTACAAGAGTTGCCTATAGATAATTTGGTGTCACCCAAGCATTATGTCACTAGTTTGTTGCTGTCCTTGTCTATTGATAAACTGTCTGCCTGATACGACTGATGGAGGTGCTTTACAAGTGCAATATAGCTCAATTTTTTGCTACTGGGCTACGCTGCACCTAAAAAAAAAATTCTGCTGTGACTAGCATGCAACAAAATTCTTTTTTTTCATTGGAAAACCCTGTTTTAATTTTTAGATGTCATTACTGTACATGTTCAGATTTTTTTTTGTTCATCAAATGCCTTAAACGTTTAAACTGTTTCTTCAGTAAAGACGTGTTGCTTGTTAAATTAGACTAATGATCCAAACATTTCCAAAGTTTTTGCAAATATATATAATAAGAATAATATGGTTAATAATTTTAAGACGTTCATGAGTGAAAGTTATTTACAAACCTCAATTCGCAGATGAGCAGGGCTTTCGGAGTTGTCTCCAATGTGACGCACACTGTCGTAATGGTCACCATAACGATATGCTATATGCAGCTCCCGGCATAAGGGCTTATCTGACCCATTGATCTACATTCAGAGAGGATAATCAGGTTATATTACCTGGATAATCTAAAAAAAGAGTCCTTTTTAATATAAAACATCATTTTAATTGCATTGATAAAGTCAAACTGCAAATCCTCACCTCCCACAGTGGAGCGTTCAGCTGATGGATCACAACTTTCAATTGCTGGCTGCGAGCAAAGGCTACTATTGCATCATTGCCGGCAAACGTGCCTGGCTGTGCAAGATTTGACACTGGAGGGTGAGATCAATGAACATTGTTAAAGGGTAAAATAAAGTTTTTGTTTTCAAGAACATGATTACTTAGCAGACATGACACTGCTGATCTCTCTAAAGTGAGCTAGATGTAGAGGGGGCTGCGGGCGATACCATCTTTGTTAATAACAAATTTTAGATCCATCTGAGGACTTCATCATATTCAAATTGAGAATTCTAATGATCTAAATCTATTTCAAATAGTGGAATAATTTTTTAGATCAAATATAATGTGATCTCACAGGAGGTGGGACTGATGGGCTGAATCTCTGACTTACGTCTAAGAGCAGAGGATGGCTCTTAATTCATTAGACCATTTATCTATGTACCAGTAGCACAACTCTTTACTCCCACCCCCCATTTCTCACAGTGCTGAGTGAATGGCACATCATCCTCAACGAAAGGTTCAAAGTCCTGCCGGTGTGACATCATATACTGTACGGTCTCCTGACGCAGATTCAAGTGCCCTCGTGAGTGTCCCTCCAGCTGATCCGCCAGAGCTCGAAACAAACAGTTTCTACAAAGCAGAAGATATAAAAATGAAACGTCACAGGTTTGTTTACTTGAAATGCAAAATTTATAACCAGCAAATATGGCATCACTCTTAAACATACCCATCTCCAGGAACCTCCCTCAGTTTGAGTCCAAGAGCTTTCAGCTGATTGGAGAAGCTGACAAACTCCTCTCCTTCACCTTCCCCTGGAGGTCGATTCTTACGGTCTTTGGCCAGAGCCCTGCGAGCAGCTCGCTCATCCCGCTTTCTCTCCAATTCGCATTTTCTATTCCCACGCACAGGCTTTCCTGACTGTTTCCTTGACATAGTGATGCTTGGTGGATTACACTGACTTTAGTGCAGGGTGACAGTTGCTGAGTTCATCAAATCTATCTGACACCCACGTACATCTGCAACATGAAAAATGAATGATCATGGAAGAAGAAGACACAACAGACATTACCATAACAAACAAATATCGCTGTTGTTGGAAGAAAACCTTGTATCTCCAAAATGGTAACTTTTCAGGAGAAGGAAAAAAACCTACTTTACTTTTAATGTAAGTCAGTTTTGTCCAAATACTTGTGGGCCATTTCTTTTGGTCCATTCATCGTGAAATGTACACACAATGTAAAGGACAACAGGCATTTTCAGATTATGTCAAAAACTGAAAAATGACAAAAATGGAGATACAAGGTTTTGTTCTGACAGCAGCGATATATAGTTAGCTAGCTTACTGCCATCGAATCAAACATCAGCTAGAGGACAGAAAGACAGCACTATCAGATGTAGGCTAACTTTAGCTAGACAGGGTTAATCTAGTTAGTTTCCCATATATACGATTTGACGACTGACCTTAATCATTAATTACATAAACTAGTTAAATACAGCTGTGCAATAATGTCTAGACATCGCCCAAGAATCCAATATAAGGGTATATGGCTGGCTGCCCAACATTAGCTAGACAGCAGTAACTCCGTAAAGTATCAAACTAGCTAAACCTGAAAACTGAGGAAACTACTGCTAAAACTACGTAAGACTGGACATGTATATTTTATACGAATGAATATATCTGAATGGGCAGAATCTATCATGCTGCATTATTTTCGTACGAATGATTTAGCCTATGCTAGTCGCTAGTTAGCATAGCTATCAGCATTTTCAGAGCCATGTAAGTCAGCGAAGGAAGCTAACAAGCTCAGTATACCCCAGTTGTACCTTTTGTTCTATCTTTAAAACATAACATACAACATTTTTACACTTACATTATCTGCTGATTAGGAACAAATCACCACATTTCTTACTATATTCTGCTTTTAGATAAAACAGTAGGTTAACGAACCGCTACAGCACAGCGGACCAGTTTGTTTACTTCCTCTCTGCATCCTACTTCCTGCGGTACGGTGGCTTTAACGGTCCAACTTTTCCAAGTTTTAGACTACGTGTTTTGCATTAGGGAGCAAACAGGAATATAAAATATCAACCAAAAACAACATTAAATCTTGAAGTAAATTATACAACTGTCTTTTTTTTTTTTTTATTTCTGTTGTTTTCACTTCAAGATTTTACCCACACTGAAGTGCCCCATGTCAGCTACTCTATGCACCGCACTCAGCATCGCCTTCTGCAGACTGTGCGGTACCAACAATGGCCACACGCTTTCTGGGCACCGGCTCCTCCCCCACATGGTACAACGTGGTAGTGTCATATCTATCCAATCTGATTTCTGCCCCACCTGCAGCCATCTCCATACCCATGAGAGTTCAGCATCCACCTCCTGAGCACATAACTTCTTAGGGCTCACTGCATTGAGATTGGTGCCACAGGGAGCGATGGCAGCAGCAGTGTTCCTCTAAACTGTCTCCACTTTGTCCTCAAAGCACACATAGTACCATTTACATTTATGGCATTTGGCAGATGCTCTTACAAGAGCGACTTACAATTTGATCATTTTTACACAGGTAGGCGAAGGTAGTGTTAGGAGTCCTGCCCAAGTACTCTTTGGATTGAACCCCAGTCTACAGCGTAGAAGGCAGAGGTCTTACCCACCACACCATACCAGCACTCATCAGCTGCGCACAGGTGGCAGGACAGGGGATCAGCATTGCTGTGCAGGCCCAGCACTGTGACCGAGCATTCCTGGTCTGAGCAGGGACACGGATAAGCTTGCGTCCATAAGCGCAGCAAGCCTTTTCCTGTTTATGCTGCACTCTATCCAAAGCCTGTGATGGTGGCTGTTCTTCCAGGCAGTAGTATGGACGGTGAGGGTCGTTCGCTCCGTCACCGCTCGGTCGAGGGCTGTGCATGTCACTGACTCCTCCGCTGCATAGCACTGGGTTACTTTCATTGATGTCTTTTTGCTGAGGATGAGCTCTGCCACCACTGCTTCAGCGACAGTTACTTTAAGGCTAGCCTCAGTTCCCCTAGCAGCAGCACGTTAAGGAAATACTCCTGTGCTAACCCCTCTGCACTGCCCTCTCAAATGCTGGGTATGCCTGCTCAACCATCACAGATCCACTGCTCGACTTCTTCTAATTCAGCAGCGATATCCCACTTTTGACACCAAATGAGGTGAAGAAGAACCAGAGGATGCCATTGTTTCTGCCCAGGGAAATGCTCTTTTATTGAACAAAGCAGAAAAGGCCTCTGAAAAAAACAGCCTGAATAGTGGGGAAGGTCACTTCTAGCCATAAAACTTTTCTGTATGGTAGACACACAACCCACACTAACTAACCCACAGCCCAGCACACTAAAGTGCAGTCAACACATACACACATACATACAATGATATAATAAGACTGTTGTTAAGGTATCATGCCCCATAAGCCCCTGTGTGAACAGGAAGCAAATGGCACACGCCATAATAT
>JAILXH010052906.1:6528-20986 GCA_023558415.1 Piaractus mesopotamicus | reverse complement strand
TGCATCTCTCTCTCTCTCTCTCTCTCTCTCTCTCTCTCTCTCTCTCTCTCTCTCTCTCTCTCTCAGCTGTACTCTACTGTACCTGCCTGTGTGTCCTCAAGCTTACGGCTATTCAAACACTCATACGGCGATTCCTCTGCCGCAGTTCATTCTGAAAGGAGCCCAAAACACCAAAACTCTGTGACTTTAAAAACTTCAGTGATGACTACATTTTCAAAGGAATCCAATTTGGCGGGAAAACCGCGAACCTCTCTCTGCCTGCACTCTCTGTCCTCAGGTTTTCAGCGATTCAATCACTCTTACGACGATTCGTTTATACACTTATAAGGCAGTTCATTTTCTCCTGTCTGTAATCAGTCGTTTTGGCCGCTACTGCCATTTTCAAACGAGCCCAGTTTGGTGGCGAAACAGCGACCCTGGCAACTCTGGGGTTAACTCTTTAGCTGTGGTATTGTTTTGATAACCTTAAATCCGTACACTTAGCTAGACAACTTAGCTAAACCTCCTGTTAGCTGGCACTAAATCACTTAAGTTAGCTCACTGCTATTAGCTTACTGCTACTAAGACTGCTATTCGTAATAAAGAAACTAAATGCAAAGTAAGCCATTTTCATTTGCAGCAAAGCAGTAGGTATGTGAAAAAAAAAAGTCAAGACATTACCTCGGAACTAAACATGAAGACATGGTGTGAACAGGGACTTTGGTGCAGCCAGGCTGGTATCTTCCCGTGTGATTCAGTGTGAACGCTGTCCTGGAGCAGTTGGCGCTCAGATTCAAACAACTGATTCTCGACATTCATTGGCTGAACAGACCATAACCACGATTTTGTCCAGTAAACACACAACTGTCTGCTAAACTTATTTTTTGTGGTTTCAAAACTTTGATTCAAGACAATAATATACCTTTGAGCTGATATTACAGTTTACTGCCTATTTTAATGAGAAGTGTTATGAATTACTGAATGGTTTGACAATCATTTGAATTATTTAAACCTCATAATTTTAGTCAAAATATCTGGTTTGATGCTGTATGCCAGTTGATAATATGGAAGTTGTTATATTATTATTACCCTGTATTGAAAGTAATTTTATAGGACAGTTCTGTAAATTAATTTTCATTAAGTTTTATAATGTGTTTATAAAACTTAATGAAAATTGCTTATAATTACAGCAAACATGCGTTAAAAAAAACAATGTTCTGTATTTTTAAATAAACGCACACAGAGCAGGAGAAATGTGAAACAACTTTATTGGTCTGTATTTGCAGATTTACACTGATAACTGGGTTTTTACCCTGTTAACTGTGTTTTTACAATGATAACTACTAAATTAACACTCAAAACTATTAAAAAATGGTACGACCATGTTAAAAAACCAGTGGATTCTTATAATTTAAAATAACAGACTTTGACTTTGACTGAAAAAAATATTTTTTTTTTACAGTGTAGCTCATGCTTGGCATTGCGCATAGTGATCTTTGGCTTGTGTGCAGCTGTTCAGCCTAGGAAAGCCATCTTGTACTGATGTTGCTTTCAGAGGCAGTTGAGTGATGAAACAGAAGGTAGATGCTACATGTTTAGCATCGGGGGTCCACTTTGTGAATTTGTGTGGCCTGCTGCTTTGTGGCTGAGCTGTTGTTACTCCTACATGCTTCCTTTTCGCAATGATAGCATTTACAGTCGGGGCAGATCCAGCACGGCAGAAATTTCACCAACTGGCTTGTGGCAGAGATGCCACGTATAAAGGCACTGAACTGTTCAGTACGACCCGTTCTACTGCCAGTGTCTATGGAGATTGCATGGCTGTGTCCTTGATTTTACACACCTGCTAGCAAATCGGTGTGGCTGAAACCTTTGCCCATATTGTGCATGTGTTTGTGCAGCTGTGCCTGCGACTATTAGGGGATCCCTGCTGGAGAATTTATGTGAGCCAAGTCACTTCAAAAAAAATCAAAAACAGGCTAACGAGCTGATTTATTCAGCCATGTTTCATTGGTTCTCAAACATCTTCAACTTAAGGTTCAACTCAGCCACTCTGGCTCTGTGAACACTTGGTATCACCATCTGTGTTGGACGATCAGATCTGATTGGACAGTGATGCACAGACGTTCATACCTGGCATTTACACAAGTCTCAAATGTGTCTCCAGTGACCACATGTGGTTGAATGTAAATGTAAATATTAGGGCAAACATTTAAGTTGATTTACTGAAATGAACATTTTTAAAAGGACAGCTTTCGGTAAAATGAATCAAACTTATCATCGCTAGTCAGCCGCGCTGAGCATGAAGTAATACAGCTTATGCCATGTGAGTGTGAGCTCAGCATTACTGATTGCAACACATAAACATTACTCACAGACATGACGATGAATGGTTTGAGCTTGTGGTTGAACAAATACTTCCCTCCTTTGCAAAGTCTCACCATCTCTATTATCATCCACTCTCTCTCTCTCTCTCTCTCTCTCTCTCTCTCTCTCTCGTCTGGCACATTAAGTGGTAATACAATCATCCTGCTGCAATGGATCAATCATTCTGCCCCCAAATCCCCTTTCAATGCCAAAACCACCCCTTGAAAAACACACACATACACACACTTCAAGTTTCCGCTGTTATTTCATCGACTCACTCTTTTCTCTAAAGCCATGGGCTCCGTAGATTGAGACCTGTTCATTGATCGATGTCCTCGGGGGCATACAGTGACACCACTGCAAGCACACTTAATGCTTACATGTTCAATACACAACTCTCTATATATCAACCTGTTATTTATATTGCATCATTCAACACACACAAACTCTACCCAACATCTGGGCTTACCTTTTCAGCGTGCATTGGGCCTGAACCATGACTTTTAAAGTGATTTATAATCATTTCAGCCACTTAAACATCCAGGAAAAAAGCCAGTACACATTAATGGTGTGAAGACTGACTACATAGAAAATCTACTAACACTTTATTTAAAGTCTACTTATGCAGAGACTTCATAACCTCCATAAGCAATTAATATCTTTGCAAAAGCAATGTAGAATAAAGTATCCTGAGCAACTAAAGTAAATGATAAAGTGTGTGTGTTGATTTGAACGCTACATTTCAGAGAGACTTCAGAATATGTGCATAAGCATTGCATAACTAACAATGATTAAACACTATTTAAATTATGGCAGAATGTTTTGTGAAGAAACTGACATTTTTTTGTCATACAGAGCCTAAACTGATTGATCTGTGTTCCGTCTATAACATTGGCAGGAAGCAAGTAATTTAACACAAAAGACAAAGATCTAGTTAAGAACACCATTGGTCAGTTTGGTGGAAGATTTTGATAGCTTTGATTTAGTGATTATTTTCTTATATATTATCCTGTAACAAAATTAAATGTACTGTATATTCTTATAGTTATTATGGACTATATTATGCCCTATTATTTTGATAAATACTCTCTATTGTGTGACTGCAGACCTGAAAAAGAATTAGCTTTTCATATATGCAGACAGATCTCCTTAATAGAAATTATTCCTTTTGTACTTAGGAAATATACACCGACGAGCGAAAACATAATGGCGAGATGAAGCAAATGACATGAATTATCTGGCAACAGCGGCACATGTCAAGGTCTGAGATATATTAGACCGTAAGCAAACAGTCGGTTCTTGTAGTTGACGCGTTAGTTGTGAAAGAAACTTTGACAAATGCCAAATCGTTATGGCCAGACGACTGGGTCAGAGCGTCTCTGAAGCCACAAAGCTTGCGGAGTGCTCCTGGTCAGCAGTGGTGAGGACCTAGTGACAGCAGTCTGAAGAGGAACAAACACAAACCAGTGACAGGGTGTTGGGCGCCCAAGGTTCACTGACGCACATGGACAATGAACCCTATGCCATCTGGTCTGAACCAGCTGAACTATTAAGGGTGGAATGTGTCACAGTGCATAGCACCCTGCTGTGTATGGGGCTGTGTCGCTGTGGTAGCAGGTCAGACTGCCTGTGCTAATCCCTGTCCACCATTGAAAGTGCCTACAGTAGGCATAAAAAAGGACACTGGAGCAATAGAAGGTTGCCTGGTCCAAAGAATCATGTTTTCTTTTATATGATAGGGATAACCAGGTACATGTGCACTGTTTACCTGGATAAGTGATAGCATCGGGATACACTGTGGGAAGAAGACATGCCAGTAGAGGGTGTGTGATGCTCTGGGTGATGTTCTGCTGGGAAACCCTGGATCTGGTCATTAATGTCCATCAATTTGACACATGCCACCTACCTAAACGTCAGGTACCACACTTCAAGGCAATGGTATTCCTTGATGGCAGTGGATTCTTTCAGCCTATAGACTGAATACTGTGTATACTGCACACATTCAGGAATTGTTTAAGGAACATTCTGAAGAGTTCAAGATGTTAATCTGTCTTCCTAATTCCCCAGATCTCAGTCCAGTCTGTGGGATGTGCCGGAACAACAACCAACACAGGGCATCTTCAATGGTCTTGTAGAGTCCATGATTTGGTGGGTCGGCAGCACAGTGAGGAGCAACAGCATTTTAGTTTATAATGTTTCTGCCCATCTCTATATTTATAGTTTTTTGGGCTAGACCCCACCATGTGTGTTCCATTACTTAGGAAATGACTTTACTGAATGGCAGTGTTCAAAAGGCTACACCTGACAACTGACATAAACCTACACTCCAGTGCAAAAAAAAAAAAAAAAAAATGGCCAAGCCCAAAATATTTTTTTTTTTTCCTGATGGTTCCAGCTGGCCAGAGTCCAGATTTACACCCTATAGAGAATATTTGGGCTCACACTTAAACACAAACTAGCTCAGCTCTTTGAAGCCATCAATACTGAGGGGATCAATCCTGACTCTTCTTTCTGTAAAAGACTGTCTGCATATTTACAGACAAAACTTCAACATTTAAAGATATCAAAGAGAAAAGCTATGCTATACGAAGCTATTATATCTGTTTGTTTAATTATTGTTAATTAATTGACCAATGATTTGTTTGCATCGTGTTTTGATATTTTGGGCAGGGCCCCTTTTTTTTTTTATAGGAGTGTACTTGAACGTTTAGAAAGACGTATTCCAATAACACTTTCTGAGGCGAAATGACACTGAAATTGACAAAAGAAGGCTTTATGACCACAAACACTCGAAATAAGCCTTCATACATGTTTATGTAGGTTTAGGTCAGTCATGAAAGGCTTACGTAAGCAACTTGTAAACTTACGAATGTAATGAGACATTACTATTATTTTTACTTTTTACTATTATTATGTCTAATAGTATACAGAGGTGTGTATACTTACCTGTGAAGAGACAGATTTACTGTATACCCACATTTCTGAGTACTGTTTACAAACAGCACTCTACAGCTGCCAGCAGCAGTGATGGAGCTCCATCCAATACCTTTGGGATGAGTTGGAGAGATCCATAACTGACCATCCAACATTAGTAACTGACCTCATTAATACTCAATCAAATCCTCACAGCAATGTTCCAGCATCTAGTGTAAAGCCTTCTCAAAAGAGTAGAGGCTGTTATTTCAGTAGTAGGTGGGCAAAAGCCTTTAAAATCTCAGGTTTATTATATTAATATTAAGGCTTATATTAAGGCTTATTATTCAGAACTACAGGGACTTCAATGCAAACTGGCTGAGCTATTCTTACATTATAGAAGTGTGTAATAAAACTTCGGCCTATTTAAGGGGTTAATAACCTTTCAGAAGAAATAATGTATTATATATTTGTTTCTGATTTTGTTCTTGCCCATGACCTGCAAGAGCACAGAGTTGGGGATCCTTTACAAAGCACAGTATACATGCCTATCTAAACCATTACACCACTGGACAAAGTCTTTCATTTATAATAATACATTGTACAAAAAGGACAAGATCTGTTGGTAAAACAAATTTAAATAGCTTTATTTAGTAAAGTTGACAATATACAATATGCTTAAATAGAACAATCTATTCAACACAAGAATATCAAATACTGACATAGTGTAAAATAAATCATTCAAAAGTGACTAACATGGAGGTGTTAAGCTCAGCCCTGCGGAGATTAGTGTATTTCCTCCTCTAACTCATCAAACTAAACTCCCAAAGGCATTGCTAATGAGCTGAAACAGGTGTGCTAAATGAGGTAGAGTGCTAAACTCTTTATTTAGAACTGGAGCCTCACACGCCTAGACCAACACAAATATGTGACTGTAAATCAACTAAATCAGGATATAAAGGCAGATATTAAATTGACATGAGCTATCTATATACATTATCATCTGCTTTCGACATTAGGATAATATGTTTGATATTAAACCACAATTGCAGAATATTTTTGGTATTTTAAACCATATTACTTTGTCACATTCTTCCTAAACGTTACAAAAATAACATATACTTTAACTTTGCTACTTCATAAAGAAACTACTGTACAGAATAATTAAAAATGCAACAAAAGTGTTTAACCAGCCCAGTGAAAATTAAAGATCGCATGTACCACGTGTCCTACTCAGACCCAGTCAAACGTTTTAGAGCAGCAGTGTTAGTAAAGTCAGAGCAGAATAGAAACCGTACCACATCATCATCGTACATAACAGAACAAACAGTGCATTAAAACTATTAGGGCTGTCAGTGTTAATATGTTAATAGCGCATTAATAAAGTGACAAACTGGTAAATTGATACCACTAATTTGTTTGATGCTGTTAACGCATTTTTCTAGTTTGACGCTTCGAACCATCAGTAGTTCAGGCTAAAGCCCAGCTTGTTTGTTGAAATGATAGAATGTGTGATTACAGCGCTTTCGTTAAATACGGCTTTAAAATGGCTTTTAGTTGACCAAAGAAAATTAACAAAAGCATAATCAAAGTGGAGCTCCAGTTCCCCTCGAGCCCCTCTTTTTTATGAGCTTATATATAGCATATATAGCATATATATAGGTTGGAACATACAGCCAATGTTGCTTTCACTCGACATGAATCATGAAAACTGCATTCACTCTATGAAAATCACATGATTTTTCATAGTCAAGTTAACTAATGAATACATTAATAAATACATTCTGATAAAGCATATATAGCTATAATAAAAGGTACTGCTATTTAAATGTGAAAACAGATTTCTTTAGGATCAAATTTGAGCAAATAAATGTAATTAATCACAATTAACTACACAAAATACTGTGATCAACTATGATTATTTCAATCATTTGACAGCCCCATAAACTAATTCATACAGCACTAACTGGCCAACGAAATAATATTAAATCTACATAACAAATACATTTCATAAAAAAGCTCTTACTTACATTCTTGAAATGTTAGAACAGGACTTTGCGTACAAAACAGTAGATATTAAACTCCTTCTTTTTTTTTTTTTTTAGAATCTTCCTTCACTCGTCTATATGCATGTACTGCATTCCATTCAGAATGATACCATAAACTGCTCACATTCCTAAAGAATGAACGATACAGTTACTACTGTAATCAGACTCAGTTTTGAGTGGCTGAAGTCATACAGACATAGTCTGTAAATGTCTCACTGTCATCTTCTTGGCGTCTATGACGACACAAGTAGACATATATATGATACTTCTCCTCCACAGAACAGTACAAACAAAGACATGTTATGTGCAAATTCCATCCGGATCTGCAGTCGTTCTTAGTGTGAATGTTCCTCATGCAGAACTGCATTTTGAGGTAAGAAAAAGTAAATATAAATGTCATAACTAACTGCTTGATGGATGGTCGAGGTACAAACATACCGCCGGCAAAGCGTAGTATTGATGTGCTCATGCTTCACACTCTTGCACATAAAGGTGCCAAAAGGGTTCTTTGCAGCAATGCCATAGAACAGAGGCCTAATCCTGGTACTGGATATGTACCATGCAGCAGAGTTCAGCCATAATCACCCATATTCCAACTATAATCTAACACATCTAAAGGAGAATATAAGAATTAAGTGTGGTAGATCTTTCCAGGGTGCTAAATCTCCAGAACCAGGAATGAGCACTCCTGCCATAGAAGAAGCACCTTTGGTTCTCTGAAGAACTTATTAGTGGTCTTTAAAGGAAAGCTTTCAACCTGATCTCTATCTGCATCAACGGTTTAGCTATGTTCCCCTGTATTTCCCCACACAGAACAAAAATATGCCCACTTAAAATATGATACTTCTTTAGAAAAGAAAACAGTTCTATATAGAACCATGAACACTTTGCATGATTAAAGGGTTCTCTGCATGGTGAAATGGTTCTTCAGATTGATGGAGAATATGCTATAGATTAAGAACCCCTTTAGAAAAGGGTTCTATACGGCACCAAAAAGGTTCTTATATTGTTAAAACTTCAAGCTTGTCACAATAGAAAAACCATTTTGGTGCTCGCTAGAACCCTTTTCAAAAGGATCTATATAGAACCATATACAACACATTCTCCATCAATCTGAAGAACCATTTCACCAAGCAAAGAACGCTTTTCTCAAGAACCCTTGAAGAACCATCATTAAAGTGTGCATACCAGAAGTCCGTGCCAGTCTGTTTTGAGGCAACATAAATTGCAAATTATGGCAACAGCTGCAGAATACAGAGATTAGGTTTATAAATGCTGGAGTGTTCCATTGACAGGATCATTAAGTAACCGAAAGTGGTTCTTGTCTGGCATCACTCCAAAGGACCCTTTTGACACCTTAATTTTGAAGAGTGCACATTGTCAGTTTCCATTTCATGCTAGCGTATATCTACTCTCATGAACTGAAGCTAGCAGATGAAGCTGGCAACCACTGAATTCCCCCGAATGACCAATTACGTGTCTGTGTTGGCAGCGGGGTTCAGCTAGCTGCCATGTGCGCCATGTAGAGCAAGTGCGCTGCAGGACATCTGTGACTGATCATTTTCTCCACAATTACATCAAACTGTTCATCCAAGCTGGGCTAATGTCACATCCTTGAGCAGCGTGCTCCCACTTTCAGTCTGGTGCGTGAGCCTGTCAGCGCACATGTAATTAGACCAATTTTTGAATGTCCTTATCTAACATAGAGACACTCTGACTGCCTCTTCTGCTTAAAAATGCTTTTTACAAGTTCCAAGACAGAAGAGACGTTGGATGCATATCATTGCTGTCATTAGAAAACTTGCACATTTCAGTTTTATTTGAAAAGGACAGATGAATTTTAGGCTACACTGTGTAAATGTTTCTTAATCAAAAATATACGGACGGTACAGATGTTTTCCAATCCTCTGTAGGTACATCTTTTTAAAAACTTGTTCTTCAAGGGTTCTTTAGCATAGACAAGGTTATATGTAGAACCATAACATCTCAAAGAACCCTTTGAATGTTGAATGGTTCTTCTCTATGATGGACCTGTTTTACCTGCTTCCTTAAAGAACCTTTTTTAAAACGGTTCTATATAGTGCCAAAAAGGGATCAGCTATGGATGCAAGTCATAGAACTTCTTTTGGCACTAAATAAAACGCTTTGCTGAGAGTACAGCATTTCGGAAATGTTTTGTTTCGACAGCAATGATATGTAACTACAGTTCTATAAGACTAAAATAATGGAATTTGGCTCAGTGTACAGCAGAGGTCCTCTGAGCTTGACCCTTTTCGTAAAAGTTCAGTTCCAACCCTAATCAACCAAGGTGTTCTGAAGACTGGATCAGAAACTCTGCAGAAAGGTAGATCTTCAAGACTTCCACTGCTGACCGCTGTAGACTACATGTATAGCCAAACTGAATAATATGAAGCCTCACAGAAGAAGGTGAATGCAAATTCTAGCTGCTGTGTATGAGCGCATGTACGGTTCAGAGCAGACAGCGAGAGTGAAAGTGTTTTCCTGCATGGGTACTGAAAGGTCTCTCTCATTCTCTCTCGTGGTGCGAGAGAGAGCGAGAGCATGTCACTCAGGGGAGTGTTTTCTATACAACATAAAAGAGGAATGAAAATGAGGGAGGGAAGAAGGGAGCACGTTCTATAAAAGAAAGGAATGAAAGAGGGGATGAGGGACGAGGGGGGTCAGGAAGGGTCAGTTCTCAGCAGGAACCACCTCCAGGATGATCTGTAGTGATCTGTTCACAGAGTCTGCAAAATAACACCCAAAGCAAACACAACGTCAGGTATCTCTATACTTACTGTCCAGACACTGTTTAATTGTAAAGGTCTACATTTGTTGCACTGTCTAAAAACATTGTGTTGTGTCTGTATGTTCATCATGG
Organism: Piaractus mesopotamicus; assembly: GCA_023558415.1. Taxonomy (NCBI): domain Eukaryota; kingdom Metazoa; phylum Chordata; class Actinopteri; order Characiformes; family Serrasalmidae; genus Piaractus; species Piaractus mesopotamicus. The sequence continues at coordinate 10,798 of JAILXH010052906.1, read as the reverse complement.
AGATGGCCACTGACCTGAGAATCTCTGGAACCACTTGGGTTTCTTGTTGAAGACAATTAAAATGTAATAAGCAGGGATTCCTGTGAGCGAGATGGCAAAGCCAATGCCGGTGTTAAACGGGTCAGAGTACAGCGAGAGGAAGACCATGAAGAAGCTTGTGAAAGAGAAAACAGCTGGGATAAAGATGGGAACCTGGAAGAGAGTGAGCAGAAAGGAAACAGCATTAGGACCGATGATAGTGGACAATGTTAGGCTTAAATCTCTTCTTACCAACACCATCAATTTCAGTACCATAAATATCATTGTAATGTGCTAAACAGTTCAGAATTGCACTGGAGCTACAAGGCTAATATAGTTAGAGTATATAACAACAATTTGGAAAAGTACAGGCTTCAAAATAGCTGATACTGTTGTTTATAACTAAGAGATGAACTTTGGCCCCCTTAGTTATAGATAATAGTATGTCAAACAGGGTCAGAAACCACGAAAGCAGGTCTGCTTGGGATTACTTCACAACTATACGCAGTTTGAGGTCTGCTAAGCTAGCGACTCTTCAAAATATCAGGCTTTTCACATCCCTAGGCTTATTAGTGAGTAACTACATGATTACTGTTAAGTAATAGTGTTATGTCATAAAAGTTTGGACCCATTGACGTATCCTCACCATGGAAGTGATGAAGATGTTCTGGGAACTCAGCTGCATAAGTGGAATATTGTGTAATTTTGTGCCAGACTATTTCTTTAATAATAGTCAGATTGCAAAATGTTGTCTCACATGAAGTTACATGAAGGTTATATCATATATTCTTAAAAAAGATGGTTCTTCAATGGTTCTTTAGTAAAGCCATGAACACTTAGAGAACCCTTTGCATGATTAAAGGGTTCTTTGCATCATGAAAGAGTTCTTCAGATTAATGGAAAACGTGCTGTAGATGGTATAGCCCCCAAAAGCATTCTTCTATTGTTGCGATGTCAAGCTCAGAACAATAAAAAAAAAAATAAAATCTTTTAGGTGCTATATAGAACCATTTTCAAAAAGATTGTATGTGAAACCATCTATAGCGCATTCATGCAAATTTTCCATTAATCTGAAGAACCCTTTAATCATGCAAAGGGTTCTTTGAGTGTTCATGATTATATAGAGAACCACTTTCTTTACTAAAGAATCCTCAAACCATCTTTTTAAGTCTGTACATCAGCAGCCTCTCTAGGTTACATAACCACTGTGTAAATTTGAGTTATGCTTTAAGTTTGAATCTCTTCTTACCATGACCACTGCTATGTATTTGACCATCATTAATAATAATATGTTGAGGTGGTCAGACCATGCACCTTCCACAGTTCCACAGTGGTTGAAACCCTAACCCTAACCCTAGCCAACTGAGATCTGTGAACTAACTGCCGCAAGAGTTTGTTAGATCTGTGTGTATGTACATTACCTTGAAGGGGCGGGGCATATCTGGCCGTGTGTAGCGCATGTAGATGAGCCCTACTACGGCAACCCCAATGAAGAGCCAGCGTAGAAAGCTCATGAAGTTCAGCAGACTGTAGAGGTCCCCCAGAAACAGGATGAGCATAGTGACAGGATACTGCAAAATACAGGAGGTAAATTCATCAGCATTTGACTTCAAAAAGCTCTAACAGTACAGTGGTGTTCATAGCGTAGCCTTTTTTATTACTCTGTTGTAATACGACTGCGAACACATTCCTGATACAGGCATTCAATTCTGCACACACAGCTAACCTAGAAAAGCATGAATCTAAGGTTACCATGTCTGATTGCAAACATCGTTTAGAGAGGTATAAAGCCCCCCAGCATTCAGCTGTGGAGCAGTGGAACTGCGTTCTCTGGAGTGGTGGAGCTCCATCCAGTACTTTTGGGATGAGTTAGAGTGATCCAGAACTGACTATCCAACATCAGTAACTGACCTCACTAATGCTTGATCAAATCCACAAATCTTTCATTTCAGAAGAATAGTTGATTATGAGCAGGTGTCCACAAACTTTTGGACATATTGTTTGATCTCTGGGCTTTAAGCTTTTCGTGAAAGCCTGCTGTGAAGTACAGCTAGGGGTTTGCTCTTAAACTGGTTCATGGTTCTTCTTGCCATCACCAAAATGTTTCTTTAGAGAACAAAAGTGCTTCTCCAGTCAGTGACATTGATCCATAGGAGCTTTTCAGCTGGACTCAGTACTTTTTTAGTGGTTCTTTAATGTTTTTTTTTCTCCTTCTTTGTTTCTGGCATGTCAAATGTTTTACTTTATATCTCAAAATAATGACATTTTTCTCAAAATATTGACTTGGTATTTCAAAATAACTTATTTTCTCAAAGGAATTGACATAGGATCTTTAAATTATGACTAAATATCTTGAAATAATTACTTAATATCTTTTTAGAATGTTTACATTTTTTCCCCTTTTCACTTAGTGTCCTTAAATTATGACTTATTCCTTCAAAACATTGACTTAATATCTAGAAACAATGACTTGTTTTATAAGACACAATTCCTAACATTACCTAGCATTTTTTAGGTGCATTGTGGTGTATGTGAACATGTTGACTAGTCTAAGGTGTTTGGTAAGGCAAATGTAGTTTAATATGCATGTGTGTGTGTGTGTGTGTGTGTGTGGGTGTGTGTGTCTGAATTACCAGAACAATCACAGCGGCTATCGGTGTGTGTCGGCGGACATGAATCATAGACAGAATCTCAGGAAGTTGACCCTCTCGAGACGCTACGTAGAACATTCTGGAGAAGAAGGAAGAGGTTTATGTAAAGCAGACACTGATGACTCGGTGAGTGAGTTAGTGAAATGAACGATGGATCAGCAGCAACGGGAATAATGAAGAACAGCAGCCTCTAATAGGCGTGTCTGAAGTAAAGCTTACAGTAGCTGACATTCACCTCCAACAGGTACTTTTCTATAAGACACTGTTAATCATGTCTGTCTGAAAGGACCACGAATGGTCAGCAATTTGTGGGAGCAAAACACAGCAAAAACACAACAGAGTGGTCATTATTTTGAAGCTAAAGCAAAAAAAAAAAAAAGGATAAAAATGAGCTTTCATATGGCCACTAAAGAAGCAGTGGGCAGGTACTGGCAGCAGGGGCTCACTGTCTGAAATAAAGGTTCTGCACAGGTACGTTTTTCATTCATCATGGCACAAACAAATGTCTCTTTGAAAATATAATAGTGGTTTTAAGGTCCAACTTTATGCCTTAAATACGTATTTCCAGAGGAAGAGTACATATTTGTGCCTTTTCATGATAAAATGTATTAAAACAATAATACAATGAAAAGCCCGTAGATGAGACAGGGTGTGTGGAGTCAATACAACTTAGAAAATATATAATAGCAATAGAATATGGTTCAATTATGTTCATTAACTAAAGGTACTAAAGACGCACCATCGAGGGGCACCACAGAGACAGTTCAATACCTTTTTTTCTGACAGTGCACTGGTGAACTGGGGCATTTGGGACAGTGTGAATATCTGAGTAACAGTTATCTGATATCTTTTGAACCAGTTTAATAAACAGAGGTTTGGTCCTGGATTCCTCCTTGACACCATCAGCCATTGCATAGATTTGTTCAAATAACCAGCAAACCTAATTCAATGTAATGAAGTACTGATTGTAGGTTTTTAAATGGGTAAATGAACACACTGACATACTTTAAAGTATTTTCATTATTTTTACTCATTTTAATATTAGTGTTTTGATGAGTTTTATCTCAGCACAGCCGTCTTTAGGGGAGGTATAGACTGTTTTCGCAGCAAAGAGTTCTCATCCTCATTGCTCATTAGCAGCTCAACACAGAGTCACAACATTTCAACTGAGACAAAAATATCCTAGTTAGCCACTAGGGGGCCTTCAGGAACATAATACATAAGGTGTGCTGGTGATGGAATTTAACAAATCTATGCTATGGCTGGAGAGCAGTGAAAAGTCAGGAACCAAACCTGTGTTCTTCCATTTGTATTCTTCTAATTAACATATCAATAACTTATAGTACATTTTACTGTATTTAAATTTATTTGTATCAATTATGAGGTTATAGGATGTTTTTACTGGCAGGAACTCATTAAACTGCCTAACAACATTCATGACTGTATAAAATCTATGCACAATACTTTCTCAACAGTACTATAGATCATCACTTGCTCACCTAGAGATGGCAAACAGACACCCATTCATAGAACCAAAGCAGGAAAGAGCTACAAATATTGGAACTGCCATGGAGAAGTTGCCCATCAGCTTCTCTGCAAAC
>JAILXH010052903.1:752-14391 GCA_023558415.1 Piaractus mesopotamicus | reverse complement strand
CAACACACATGAACGGACACTCAAAACTGAGCATCAGCGAACAGAATACGCTGTGTAGCTTTGACAGCTTATCGGCACATTTACACGTTTCCAGGACTTCACTAGCTAATATTTCCAGGACATTTTTATCGAATGTCCTATTTTTCAGATGTTTCCATGACTGGAAAGCTAGCCTAGAATTGTTCAGGTTTTAGCTACAGGACGCGTTTAGGAACCATGATAAATTACAACAACAATGATTAACATTACAGGCTATTACAAGCTAGAAACGCTAATTTTAACTAGCTAGGTTAACTAAGTAATTAGTTTGCTTACCGTTACCGTTACAGCATCAAACATAAGTTAAAGCTAACTTGGCATTAGTTGACAGGTAAAGATTAATTAACTTACCCACTCATTTTCTTCTGTTTTCACGGCACTCCTCCCCAAACACCTATAATAATAAAATCTCTTAGCAGTGTTACAGCCCATCAACGTTAACTTGATATATTGTGGAGCAATGCCAGGTAGGGCAGCCGGCCAGCTTTAGCTAACGTTTTCCTGACTGAATGAACTAACAATGATAATGTTTCTATATTAACAACATAGTTAAAGAACTATTTTCCTCACCTGTAGCGACCCAAATGACTTCTGAAACCGTGACTGTTAGAACGCCATCCCGCCGATCCCCCGAGTGTCCGTTAAATTTTAAATTTGAACCGAGAGTGCGCGCGAGGGCTGCTGCACTGACACGATAACAGCATTGGAAACTACAGTGTTCTGAGGAAATACGTTTAAACCGCATTTTAGGTTAATTATCGTTAAGTGTTAGTTTAATGGTGAGGAATGACAGGCTGGATACGCGTTTCCTATGCTTGGCCACAACGTCAGTATCCTACGCGATTTTTAATTAATTAGTTGATTAATTAATTAAGATTTGCGATGTTTTAGCTGTGTCTCATTTAGTCTCTGCCGAGGAAGCTGGTATTAGCTAAAAAAGCAGCAGCAAGTGCAACGGTGTCTCTCTAGCTCGCATTTAGGAAATGGCAGAAAATTGGCCGAAGACATCATGATTGTGATTGAGGTTACATCTGCATTCAGTGAAGTTTTGAGATACTGAGCATCAAGGATTCCACTTAAAAATAGCTACTACTATACTATTATTTATCAGAGTCTTTGCCTTGAGATAGTTTTAGTAACTGAGCATTACAATCCTAGGATGACTGGAAATGTCCTTTACCAGGATGGACCATAAACATTTAAAACTGTGAATTCTCGTTGTGTTCAGAATTATATGGTTCCATCTGTAAATAATAATAACAAACTGAAATTTCACTGGAATGTCTTGAGATACAAACTCTCTTGCCATAAACACTTAAAATACTTGAAATGTTACACAAATTTGATTTGGTGTAATACAATTTAACATTGGTGTGCTAATTAAAAATATATCCAGATGAGAAGTATGGATGATTATCAAGAAATTAGCCTCTCAGACAGGTTAGCTTCATAATATTGTGCTATTGTAATATTGAGCTGACAGAATCTGGTCACTGTTGATGAAAGTATTACTGTAGAAGTTGTTGAAGAAGTTGTAGGGGTGTCCAAAAGATGGTGTGGCTTCCTACCATATTATTAGCTGGTTTAGCCAGTAATTTGTGAGATTATTAATAATTGTTGTTGCAGACTGATATTATTTTAGCAAGCTAATTCAGCTTGCTTAAATTAATTAGACTCAATATGAGTTAGCTAATTTGCTTTAGCTAACATGATATTTACTTAACTGTTTTTAACTTCAAAAGTAGCCTGTATTTAATATACTTGGAGAATGGGCAGTAGTACTACTCTGTCAGCTTACCTTTTACCATTATCATTTATTACTAGAATTTTACCTGCCTTCATAGCTAAGCTACTTAGTTATCTAAACAGCTTACTGTCTGACTGTTTGAAAGTATGGGAAGAACTTGATAAAACATTATTTGATTGGCCTTCCCACATTTAACAGCCATAGTGAACCATATGCAGCCTGATATGAGTGTGCAATTTTGAAGAAAAATCGGCTGCACTTTAACAATTTTGAGAAGACTCATGAAGTTTGTGTTCAGAACGTTCACAATGTTTTGACAAAAATGTAAATTCTAAGTCCACACAAATATTCTTTGTACCAGGCAAAAAAAAAATTGTGGCTTCATGTGCAAAAGTTTGGTCAAATTACATATTTTGTTGATTTTCTAAGAAAATAAGCTAACATATCCTCAACAGAGAACACACTTCTTTATACTTAAGTTACTGTTTATGGGACTGAATTGCCTCATCCTAAAGTGGTTCCCTTGCTAAAATATCATCCACTAATTTACAAAAACACATAACTCCTAAAATGGGCCCAAATTAAAGCATTGACCTAGAAGTCTCATGTCCTATGTGGCCTTTGTCAATTAACAAACTAACTTTTTGTTACTTAAATACTTAAATACTTGAAACATACAGGCATTTGATTTTAATTTGATTTTAAAACACCGATGTAACATTGGCATGTTAATTTAACATATATCCAGATGAGAAGTATCAAGGAGTTAGCCTCTCAAGCAGGTTAGTTGTTGTCAATCATGTTATTGGTACTATGGGGATTTGGATCAAACTACTAACAATTTAGCCAACAGAATTTGGTCATTGTTGACAAAAACACCACTGTAGAAGTTGTTGAAGAAGATGTGCGGGTGTCGAAGGGCTCTGCAGGTTTTCATTCCAACAATGCAGGAGCACGCCCAATCATGACTGTTAAAGACTGAGACCAACTGATTAAACACGTAGAATCACGTGTGCTCATGCTTGTGTAGAATAAAAATCTGCAGCCACACCAGCCTTTTGCAGATAACATTGTGCATATTTAAATGCACAATTATTGTTCATTTGCTAAATTAATTTCAAGCTTCAAATCTGGTTCTAAATACAACCATTCCCTTAACTAAAGAACACTTGAAGAGTCACCCTTTTTGAGAGTGTAGTGTGTAAAAGCCACTATGATAATGAAGGGTGTCAGGAAAAGGGCTACCATGATTTATAAATAACATACCTTTATGGTTCACTTTTCTTTTAAGGAGCTAAGGATGTTTCTCATTGCTTTGAGCTTTCCAATACTTTTGCTTGATCTTTGGCCTCATCTGTCATTCACGTGAAGGTAAACCGTTTGTGGAGGTGGAAGACTGTCTCCTATGTCTTGATACTCCTGTCATCTCCACCACGCTCAGATCTTCCCTGAAGTTCTGCTTTAAAATACTACTGTACCATGACGGAGGTTACGGCAGCAGCATCGTGGAGACTTAGGTAATTGGGCATTGCAGGGCTGACTTCACCCATGGATTGTCTGTCAAAGAGGTTGCTCTCATTGGTTACAATGGGCCAGTGTTGTTGTAATGTAGTCTCCAATCCATTTAGTAAGTGTGAAGACAAGGATGGAATGCCAGTTATGTCTTTTTTGTGATGGGCTGTGGGCTTGCTGACGCCAGGAAGGGAGCCCAAATGTAACTATTGGGTTACAGGGTTGTTCAGTGTGTATTTAGCGTGAAACATGAGACTCATTACGGAATTGCTCTTTACCAATTCAATAAAAAACATAGGAAACCTTCAGTAAGTAGAATAAAAATATCTTCTTCATGTGTTTTAAATGCATATAAAAAGGAACCATGTGCTAAATTTTTATTGAATTTGTTGTAGGTACACTTTGTGTTGGTTTATGTAATTTTTACATGACAATTTTCCAACCTCTCCTTATCTCTTACAATTAAACAACCTGTTTTTGTCTTTCTTTTGACTTTAAGACTGATATATGTAAATGACCTTTGTTCTGATTGGCTGAGCTGTATTGTGCCTCATTCAGAAAGCCGTCCTGGCTGAAACACTCATAACGTCTGCATGATTGGGCAGAGATAAACTGCTGTAGGCTGGAATGGATATGTGTAAATGTATTGGTTATCTCAAGATCACAAAAAACAATTATTTCAAAACAAGGTGTTTCTGCAGCTTAGCTTCCGTATTCAGACTGTATGGACTGGGCACTCCCGGGTCTATTGTTATGTTTATAAACTACAAACTTTTATTTTAAAAAGTGAAGAAAATTTTACATGAGCCTTTTTTGACATGAGCTTTTTAAACTCTTAAACTGTCAGTACTATAAACTATTTGCTAAGTACTTTTAAACTTATATGTAAGTTATGTAGTTATGAGAGTGAGGAATTGCAGTTTGAGGAGTTAATATTCAGCTTCCCTTATCTGGAGTATCGGTAAATACCCAATTAAACTTCAATGTAAGTTAATGTAACAAGATTTTTTTCTAAGGTCATTTTGGACCATCTTGATTGGTCCATTCACCATGAATTTTTATTTAAAAAATCGAGATACAAAGTTTTGTTCCACCAGCATTAACATGTAATTTATTAAAGAGCTATATTTAAGACTGTAAGCACCCCCCGATAGCAATCAATTCCTGCTGTTCTGGCCTGAGAAATGTTAGAGATTAACTTTTCTGTTCTTTTCCATTTTTCTGCCTTTCTTTATCGCTGAGATCTCAGAAATTACCTTGCTTGTTAGTTTAAAAAGCAGTCCTCGTTCAAGAAACAGTCCTTATAACTTCAGCATGAATGGGCAGAGCTATGGGCCCAATGGGTGGATATATGTAAATGTTTTGGTTTTTCGCAACAGCACAAAACAATGAATTCTAAATGCGCTATTTTTGCAGCTTAGTTCCCATTTGTGAACTGTGCTGACTGAGAAGTGAACAGTACATTTTAAACAATGTTTAGATACTACATCAAACTTTTATTTCAAAAAATTGAGGAAACTTCCATTTCACATTTTTTCTCCCGCCAAATGTCAAGTCACTTTTATTTATGAAGCACTTTTAAAGACAACAAGAGTGAATCAAAGTGCTACACAATAAAGTCAAGGAATTCCAAACAGAGAAAGACTAAAAAAAAATCAATTAGTAAAAATGTAAAGAAGCTTAAACCATCAAACTGTCAAGATGATTAGTAATCTCATTTGTGTCTGACATACTGTATCTATAAAAATGAGTAATAAGTACTTTGCCTAGTTCAGTTCAGTAGTAGCAAAGGGGTAAAAAAAATATCTATTGCCCAATGAAAGATGTTTCATTTTAGGGGAAAGTACATGGGCAGATGAGCTGGAATCAAGGGTGAGAATGTATAAATTATTAATCCTCTATTTTGTTTTCAAAAATCACACGTGTAATCTAATTACTAAGTTTATAGTTGTATAGTGACAGAACCTGGAGAAATCAATTATATTAACCACATGCCCTTAAAAATGCTCTGAATGTATCCAAATGATAGCACTGTTATCAAGTCAAAATAGCATTCTAATTTAAAATACAATGAAAATGCAGCCAGCCAGACCTCATGCTGTACCAGTATTTTTGTCTGCTCAAGACAGCTACAGCTGAACAGGGAAGAACCAGGACAGAGAGAATTTACATAGATCAGTCTTAAAGGGACAGTAACAAAAACAGCCTGATTAGGAGAGATTGGAAAATACTCATGTAAGAATGAATTATGACTGTTCTGGTACAAAAATACTAAGTGGAAAAAGTTTTGTAGTAATCTTTAATGTAAACCCAGGCTACTTGCGGCCTTTTTGCCTCTCTCAAACAATGCAGTGGACGACAAGATAGCTGCTGCCCGAGGTGGGGAGGTGTGTATGAGGAAAAAAGGTGTCAGTTTCACCAGAGTTACATGGAGCATGAAAGCGGCTTCTTGTTCCCTGGGAGGGAGGTCTGAGGCGGGGGTTGCCCTTTAACCATCTTTCCACTTTTTCCACAGCTTCTCCTTCCCACTGCTTCTCCTCCCCTCCGCAGAAGACCCTGATTCAAGAGCGACTTTTTCGTGACACTTGACATGAGGCGACTTGTCGTGTCAGCGTACTGCTCCGGGCTGTCACGCAGCTAAAATCCCTCCATTTCCTAGCTGTTTCCCCACGTTCTCCTCGCTCCCCCGCTAGTCAACCGTTCCTTCAGTTCACCTGCAGCTACAGGCTCTGTGGTAGGTGAGGAAATGAATGGGAAAAAAGGCACTCAAAAAATCTGCCTAATTCACTGCCATCTCTCCAAGGACCTCTCAAAAGTGGCATTCGCACTCCGGGGGAAAAAATAACCTTCAGCACAATGGGGAATTGCATAGTAATCTCTTGGAACCACTTAGACGTGAAGGTGCAAAATGTTTTTGGCCATTTATTCGACAGATCCTGCCAGAGATTGAGATTAGCTGGCAGTTTGGAGTACAGCTGCAGTTGTTCTCTTCTAGATATATCTTCTCTCTTTCATTGTTTGTTTATGATGTGAATCTGATTAGACTATCTCTGAGTGAGCAGAGCTCTACAATCTTCAAAAGTTCCTTTATGTGACTCTTGATGGGGCTGTGGGATTTTTGGATGCAGTCATTTAAACATGAAAAACCTTTTTCCCCCTTGAAAGTTTTTTTTTCCCAGCCATTTGCAGTCTGAAGAATTATACAAACCTAGCAAGAAAAACATATCGTTACTAAAGATTTCTGGAAGCTATGGTCTGGTTTGTTCCACTATTTTTTGGTGCCACCCAGTCTCTGTATAACACCATCCGAACTATATATATACAAATATAAGGACTATTAAACAATTAAAATAATTAATTGTGACTAACTGTATTCTTTATGACATTAACCACGATTAATCATATTCTTTTATGTAATTAATTCTGAATAATCAGATTATTTGCTCAAGCTTGACCCTAAAAATAGATATTTTTCTTTTTAAAAAACAGTGCATTTTGATATAGCTATATGATTGGACAGAATAAGCTTAATCAGAATTTCAAAATTATTATTTCTTTAAATATGTATACGCAGTTTCCAGTTTTGCCATCACTGACGTCCAGTGAGAGCCACAGTGGCTGCATGTTCCAACTCCTACTCGACTGTCATACTGTTATATTATGTCCTGGAGTTTTCCACTTTGCTGTTGCTTATGTTGATTGGCTGTTCTTTGATTTACCCATAATTCTCCTGTGAGTCCAGCGCAGTCTACTAAATTAGTGATATTGCCGCATCAGCATTGAGTTTTGCTTGTAAATGATAATTCAGTCTCAGTGTATTTCGGTGACCAATTCACAACATTGCAGTAGATGGAAATATCTTTGGATTTATCAAGAGTGTCATTAATGAATAAGCTGTATTTGAACATGAGGGCTGCAGGCACTGAGTCAGTCAAAGGTTCCCATTGAAATGTTTCACAAATTTAAAGCGAGTCTCCTAAAAGTCTGCAAAACATAAAGCAATTAATAAGTGTTTCCATCAGAAATCTTGATGATTACATCACTCGCTTGCACCATGGGTTGTGAGACAATTGTCTGGAAGTGCAGTGTTTGGAAGGATTTGAGCCTTTATTAGGTAGTTTTGACAGCCCTGCCAGCTGTACATGGCTATAGAACCCTAATAGCTGAAGGTGGAGCAGGCAGTGGCCCATTTAATGCTCAGTCCATCTGCATACCATCAAACTAAATGTTCAAAATAGTAATGCCACTTTTGGTGGTATAATAATTCAACATGCTGTTTAGTACAGTATAAATGGTTTGAGACACATACAATGATTTTTATCTGCCCATACGTTTGTTATCATCAAATGGAGCAGAAACATGTGACTTATGTTACCGTTACATCATCACTTATTCAAAACATCTGCTTCCATCTTTACATTTTCCTGATTTTTTTGCCTTTTCCATCCAGGTTTTTTATGTACATTTTCAAAATTTGCATTAAAAAAGTGGATGGAAAACCCTGTAATCAACAAAAATCATGTGAGCAACTGGAACTATAGATGCTTCTAAAATTAGTGACATTAAAAATGTATTGGTAAACACTTTATTAACTTTGCCACCACTATATGAAAAGCTCAGTCTCAACCTGTTTATTGTGTCAATGTTCATTTAGTCATGATACACCTTTATAAGAAATGTAAAATCATACACCAAAGCAAACATTTTGGTCCAGGGCCTTTGAAGGCCCCCTCTGTCAGTTTCATTATTACCTAAACTGTGACGACCCTGACTGTGGTCCATTCTATAATCACAAAAGTATGATAATATTTATTTATACTGCAATAAGGTGGTCGGAAAAACCATGGTCACATAATATTCCAATATTGTGCTCCAGAAGTCTTAAACTGTGATAAACACTGTGGTGTCTACCTGTAAAGCAAAAAATACTCAGTCCATCTACATACCATCAAACTAAATGTGAAAAACAGTAATGGCACTCTTGGTGGTATAATAATTCAACATGCTATTTAGTACTACCTAAGTAATTACTATAAATTACTTAACTAATATGTAATGTATAATATACTCTAAAATATTGGTGCAAAAAGAGGTTACTTGAGAAAAGCTATAGAGGAACCACTTTTGGCTCCCTTATAACTATGACTGAAAAAAGAGATTTATGAGCATTAAGAACCTTTTAACCCCTTGACAAGCCAAGTTTTATTACACAGTTCTATAATCTAAGAATGGCTCCATTAATTTGCATTGAAGTCCCTGTAGTTACTGAGTAAAAGGCCTTATTATTACATAATGTAAACGTTCTATAACTGTTAAAAGATTTTTCTTAGAACCTTTACATTATGTGAAGGTTCTCTAAACTTTAGAAAAGGTTCTTCATACTCGCACATCTCATTTACACAAACCATCCATTAATGGTTATTTAGAATAGGGCATTGTGCAAAGAAAAATATGCTGCATTTATAATGGAAGGAATTGAAGTGTGGGTCTACATACAGGCCCTTGCAGCTTACAGGGTAAACAACATCACAGAAAGTGCACGTTTTTTATCCTATGAGGAAATATATTCATTTTCTGAGAATACATATTTTTCCAAAACGTTTTGTACACTGTGATAAAGAACAATGTAAGTGGTCCCAAGTTGAACTTGCATTAGCTAGTCACCTGGTCAGGGATAGGGCTATCTTCATTGTCTTACAAATGACACAGAGCGATCACCTTGCTGGAGGGATCAGCGCAACAACACTCACCCCCCTCCTTTTTGCCTAGACAGACACTCAAACCCAGAAAGCCTTTGAGAAGCCCTTGGCGCCAGAAGACAAACATAGCACTCCCTCAGCTTGATACATCAGCCGGCTGAGCTTTCACTGCTTCTCGCTGTCTGTCAGAGGACAGCAAACCCCCCATTTACTGTCCCTGCAAATCCCTGCTAATCTGATGAAGAAAGCAGATTTGCTTTCCATTTGATGCTGGCCATTGGCCGGATCCAGTATGGCGTGTGCTGTTTTAGACAGCTCTAGAAAAAAAAAAAGTTGGACAACTACTGTATGTCATATTTATTTAAATGCAAACTCGAATAACAGATGCTGATAGACAACCCACTGGTCTGGATGATTACTGAATATTCAGAGGTGATTAACCAATAGCATGCATATGAATTACATACGCTGTTGTGACATTTCAGAATATTTGGTCAGGCTTTGGTCTAATTTCGTACGTGCTATAACACATGTCATGAATTTAGAATGTGTTATCAGCCATCCAGATTTTATTTCCTGACAGCGCTACACAAAAGTCAGAGACCACCCTGCTTTTATTTTGTTTCCAGTCAAAGCAGACATTGCAAGGTATTCTGAAAAAGTTATTTTTGGGAGAAATATCTAAGAATATTAGATAAGTGCAGAAACATAAGTTTCCAAAACTGAAGTACAAAGGATTATTAAAAGATATCGATAGAATGGGACTCCTAGCAACCGTCCAATACCTGGTAGACCACCAAAACTGTCACCATCAGATAAACAGTACTTAAAGCTTTCATCTTTGAGAAAGAGGAGAAAATCAAGCTCCACTCTTGCTTCAGATTGGAAAAATCCAGGAGTGTTTTTGTCCCTCCTTCCACTGTGAGAACTCAGTGCTATGGGTCTGAAAAGATGTGTAGCTGTCAAGAAGCTGTTACTGAAAAAAAAAGAAAAATGAAGGAAGAAAATGGGTAAATCAAAGAAAGAAGCTGCTGGTGTTCTAAAAACAATCGACTGACCACCCTAGAATCCAGACTTCAACATTACTGAATGTGTTTAGGGTTAATTAGATTGTGAGAACCTGAAAATGCAAACAACTTCTGAGGCTGAACTTTGGAGGTATGGAAAAACATCCCTTCAGATTTCTTCGAAAAACTGAACGCAAGTCTCCCCATAAAAGGAAAGTGCAATAAAGGTAAAGAGTGGACACATTAAATACTCAGCAAATTATTTTTATATTTAGTTGTTGAGACTTCTGTGTAATATTCTGTTAAATGTTTTTAATATATATAAACACTAGCTTTTTTTAAGTGTATTTTAATGTTTTTGCACTGACAAATGAATAACTTGTATTTAATGGCCATTTTAAGTAAAATGAAATAATGTCTCTGACTTTTGCAGAGTACTGTTTTTATTTGTATTTACAGATGAACCATGCAAAATGGCACACCATGCCAAAAGGGTACCATAAGAAAGAATCATAAAGTCAGCGGTCTAGATTGAAATGGTGTATTTTTAGACATAAGGACTGCATCATTCACTCAATCAGCCCTCATCCTAGCCTACACACCTAAATCTTAAACAAGCACTTGTGAATTACCTTTCACAACAGGCAGAACAAAAAAACAGCAGAATTTTTTCTCTGGTAAATGCATGAAGTGTCATTTTCTTTTTTTCAGCCGGCCCATGACCATGAGAGATACAGTTTGGCAGAGATGATTATTACTCCCTTGATTGTGCATTGTTCTGTAGTAAAGCACCATATACAGCATAAAAGCAATGTTTTTGTTTGAGTTCAACAGCTATATATTTTTTACATTTTCATAAGCAAATACAGATGCCCTTGAATTTTATTCAAGAGGAGCGTGGATTATCAAAAAAATGGATTGCTATTTGTATGAACATCGGATATAAATATAGAGTAGCTAAATAAAAATGAGACCCAACTCCAATACACTTAAGTATCATTTTTGAGATCATTCACAGAATGTGTGAAGACTAGAACTTTATGCACTGCCAAGCGCAGACCCAAAAAAGGTTCCTGAAGTGTAACAGCCTTCACACCAGTTGTCTTGTGATTCTCAGACATTTCATTTCAAAAGAGGAGCTACAAGCTATACCTTGGGACTGCCCATTAAATGCATGAACTCATTAACTGTGTTCATTTTTGTTGTTGAAGAGTAACATAGCTGTCCCACCAAATGTTACGGCCTTGTGATGCTCAAACTGGCAATCAAATCCAGGTCCTTCATTGCTATGTTAGAAATCTTTGCTTTTTGAATGTTTTGATTGCCTTGGATTGTTTATGGAATTTGTGAAAATATTAAAAACTGTAGTCAACCAGATTTCTTTACAGTGGTGCTGATAGAAACCAGGTTTCTGTCTACCATGCAAATATAGCCATTTTATTTACTATCCAAAATGACCAGCAAACCTAAACATGTCTTACAAGTTTTTTCTGTATTGCTGATGATGGTAAAATGTGGTAGATCTGGAAAAAAAAGTTTTCTGTGGGTACTATTTTGTTTTAAAAATGCTCTGGATGTACCTCGATCTTGTATATGTATTTTAAAAATGCTCTATAGATCAAAACCTTCAATGCTCTATAGATCAAAACCTAAGAACTATCGTAAAACGATGTATCAGCCAGCACATTCGGAACCATTTCTTGTGATAACTTTCTGTGACGTAGCTATTAGAAGCATTAAATGTTTTAGATGTCTGGTTCCTTTCACCACTTTTGTGAACAATTCTGATTCTGTAAGTTTCTCTTGAATAGAGCATTTTTACATCAAGCCACTCTGAATCACTTTGTTCCCGTTTCCAATTCCCATTTAATTCTGTTTATTTTTGACTTTCAAAAGTTGACCAAAAAAGTTATTTTCAAAGGACAACATAACTTTCTTACCAAATAAAACCTTATTGTCTTGTTATGCTCAGACTTGTGTTTAGAACTAAGTTCTTCATTGCTGTGTTAGGAGGAGCCTTTGCCTTTTGTGTGTGTTGAAATTCGCCTTCGGGCCGTAGCCGCGGGCAAGGCCGCACCCGGGGGACGAAACAAGCGGAAGATGACGGGCAGCATCACATTTAATTGCCTCTGACACATCATCACCCTCATTGTGCCTCTCAGTCTGACCGGAGCTCAGGCAGGGAGGGTCACAGCACCAGCCTCAAGCCCAGGCACCGGGCCTGCACGTCTGGCCCAGGAACACCATCTGTCACACTGGTGTCAAGTGGCTCTTGTCTCCAATGATTAGCATGGCTGCCTCAGGTGGGCCATGACCAAGGCCACCATATGGTCTATGGTGCAGTGTAGTGGCCGCAACGACCCGGATGAGGTGTCCATGTGTGGTCCATCCAGTCCAGATGATGGAAGAAGACACTGGAAGTTAGATAGATAGTAAAGTTTCCAACGTGAGATTGTGCAGACGTGAAGGAAGCTGACAAGGTCATTTTGAAAAGCTGCAGGAGAGAAAAAAGAGTACGATTGTGGGAAGATGTTTTTGAGTCTTCTCATGGGATGAAATGCACTTGAAATTTATTCTGTGCTTATTCATTGTTTTTTACTTGTATTCATTGTGGTAATACATAATAATATAAATTGCAGGGCAAAGCAGTGTTGGTTAGAAAGAACAGGGAGATTTTATGATTCATATCATTGTCCAAAATCATCTTAACATATTTTAGTATCATCAAACATTCTTGACCTTGCACTTTTCTAAAGCACCATCCATTGAGAAGAGAATTTCACAGCTTTTTTCTATTCAGTGTACTGTGGATGAGCAAATATATAGCAGTAGAAGCACCGGACATGTCTACTAGAAGGCTATGCATCTCCAAGCCTCAGCATGTGGCTGTTTGTGTTAATTAAAGTGGACTGATTAGTACTGGCTAATGATCCTGGACAATGCGATCCTCCGTTTGTCTTGATCGGCTGAAATGTTTAATTGGTGAACCAACAAGTCTATAATCTTACTCTGCACTGTTGTGAAAACAAACAAGTGACATAAAGCCAGTGCCAGAGCTTAATGGTAACACCTAAGGGTAACATGCCAACCTTCTCTCAAACACTGAGAGAAAGTAGGATACAACACTGTGCTAAAGTCTTAGGCCAGGCAAGAAAATGAAGTAATACAGTAAAAAGCAACATGCATTTCTTCTTTTCAAAAAAATCTTGTCTTATTAGATGGTTAGAAGTACACAGGGTTGGTTCCTCCTCTCGTTGAGGGAGCCCCAGCTATTGCGTGGATTTGTTCAGTTCCACCTACAGCACAAATTATTTACCTTAATGAAGTATAATTTAATAAAAAATAGCTGAACCTACTGGATAATAACTCGAAATAGTCATGCTAATGGTTAAGGTCACACACATGTATTAATGTTTATTCATATTTATTTATATTTATTATAATGTTAGTGTCCTATAGTGAATAAACACCTACTGCTGAAATAAATACAGTTAGGCCCATACATATTTCAACATCAAATTTTTTAACAAAGTTATTTTTTTTAACAAATATACAGCACTAAATATACAGACTGCTAAATAATATACAGCATATCAGAGTTGAAATTGAATAAGAGCTCAAAGTACAGACTTTCA